>WAAF01015557.1:6165-18579 GCA_013400475.1 Tricholaema leucomelas | reverse complement strand
CACAAGTCCCTCTCCAGCTCTCCTGGAGCCCTTTGAGGCACTGCAAGGCTGCTCTAAGGTCTCCCTGCAGCTTTCTCTTCTCCAGGCTCAATACCCTCAACTCTCCCAGCCTGTCTCCATAGCAGAGCTTCTCCAGCCCTCTGAGCATCTTGGTGGCCTCTTCTGGATCCTTTCCAGCAGCTCCAGGTCCTTCTTGTGCTGTGTTCCCAGCACTGGAGGCAGTGCTGCAGGTGAGGGCTGAGCAGAGCAGATTGGAGGGGCAGAATCCCCTCCCTGTGCTGCTGCTCTCCCTGCTCTGGCTGCAGCCCAGACCACAGGTGGCTTTGTGGGCAGCTCCTGGCAAGCTTCTCATCACTCAGCACCCCTAAGTCGTTGCAGAAGGCAGTGCTGGCTCAGCTTTGCTTTACCCCCAGCTTTGGCAGGGAACAGATATGCTGCAGCTGCAGTACAGACTGCTTACTCCTGGTGAAATTCATTAAACTCCTTGTGGCTAACCTCCTGCAGCTCCTGCTCAGCCTGCTGCTGCCCAAGGACCTGCCTGGCACCTCTTCTGCCACCTGAAGGTAGCTTAATGTACACAACTCCTTCTTGCTGCTCTCCTGGGGTCATGTTAGGTGCCTGCAGAGCCTCCTGGCCTGAGTCACTGCTCACTTCATGTGGGGTCTGCTTTTTCTTGGCTGTTTGTCAGTGTAGAATCCCAGGTTGGAAAAGTCCTCCAGGACCATCTTGGGGCTGTGCAGGCTGGAGAAGAGGAGGCTCCCAGGTGGCCTTCTTGTGGCCTGCCAGGATCTGAAGGGGGCTACAAAAAAGCTGGGGAGGGACTTTTGAGGCTGTGAGGGAGTGCCAGGAGTGGGGGGGATGGAGCAAAGCTGGAGGTGGAGAGAGTGAGGCTGGAGGTGAGGAGGAAGTTGTTGAGCATGAGAGTGGTGAGAGGCTGGAATGGGTTGCCCAGGGAGGTGGTTGAGGCCCCATGGCTGGAGGTGTTTCAGGCCAGGCTGGCTGAGGCTGTGTGCAGCCTGCTCTAGGGTAGGGTGTCCCTGGGCATGGCAGGGGGGTTGGAACTGGCTGCTCCTTGTGGTCCCTTCCAACCCTGACTGATTCTGTGATTCTATGATCATCCAGTCCAACTAGATGCAACTCACCACCTCCATGGCCACCAAACCCTGACCCCAAGTGCCATGGTCACAGGTTTCTGGAACACCTCCATGCATGAAGACTCCACTGCTCCCTGTGGGCAGCCTGTGCCAATCCCTGACCGCTCTTGCACCAAAAACATTTTGTCTCATCTCCAACCTAACCATTCCCTGGCACAATTCCAGGCCATTGTCTCTTCATCTACCACTTGATCCAATCATAGAATCAGGCAGGTTGGAAGAGAGCTCCAGGCTCAGCCAGCCCAACCTAGCACCCAGCCCTGCCCAACCAACCAGACCATGGCACTAAGTGCCCCAGCCAGGCTTGGCTTCAACACCTCCAGCCACGGCCACTCCACCACCTCCCTGGGCAGCCCATTCCAATGCCAATCACTCTCTCTGACAGCAACTTCCTCCTCACATCCAGCCTAGACCTGCCCTGGCACAGCTTGAGGCTGTGTCCCCTTCTTCTGTTGCTGGCTGCCTGGCAGCAGAGCCCAACCCCAGCTGGCTACAGCCTCCCTGCAGGGAGCTGCAGACAGCAATGAGCTCTGCCCTGAGCCTCCTCTGCTGCAGGCTGCACACCCCCAGCTCCCTCAGCCTCTCCTCACAGGGCTGTGCTCCAGGCCCCTCCCCAGCCTTGCTGCCCTTCTCTCAACACCTTCCAGCACCTCAACATCTCTCTGCAGTGGAGGAGCCCAGAACTGGACACAGCACTCAAGGTGATGCTGGGGAGCAGAGCCCAAACCCACCTCACTGCAGCCTTCTCTCAGGGAGCTGTAGTGATCAGTGAGGTCTCCCCTCAGCCTCCTCTTCTCCACACTAAACAACCCCAGCTTCTTGAGCTGCTCATCCCCAAGCCTGCTCTCCAGACCCTAGTCTCCAATCTAACCACTCCCTGGCACGATTTGAGGCCATTTCCTCTCATTCTATCACCTGACAGTAGGGTGAAGAGTCTTAAACCTCCTCTTCCAGCTTTTATTAAGGAAAATGAAAAGAAACCTAACACATCACCCCTGGAAAGCAGTAGGATTGTGTCTCAGGTAGTGAGACATCTGCCACAGGTAGCTAAGAACAATGCTTTGAATGCTGGCAACAGCCAGGATCACTTTATCAGGGAGGGCTTTACAGGGTGCTGCATCACATTAGCCTGGGGCTGTGCAAGACACATGCAAATCAGAGAGGGATTAGACTGCAGAAAGCTTCTCAGACAGAGCCCTTTGACCTTCAAATCCTTCCTAGCTGAGCAATCCATTAAAATCAGTATTGAAGTCATCCTTGGCTGGTGCAGGAGTAAAGAAATACACCAGTGAGTAATGGATCTGGGGGAGCTCACTTCAAGGTTTAACAGGCAGCTGCACAGAAAGTGTCTCTGGCAGGTGGCAGCCATAAGACCTCCCTCTCATGTCAGAAAAGTTGGATGCAGAGCTCTGCAAGTCCCAGAGAGGGTGGTGAATGCAGTGAGAGGAGCTGGATGCACTGCCCAGACCCTTGGCAGCTTCCTTGGTGGCTGCACTGCAGCCTGGAATGGGCACAGCTGCCACCAGCAGCCTCAGGTTTAATCCTGCCAGGGCAGGTTTAGGTTGGACATTAGGAACAAAGAGTGGTGAGGTGTTGGAACAGGCTGCCCAGGGAGGTACAGAGTCACCATCCCTGGAGGTGCCCAAAAAACACCTGGGCATGGCACTCAGGGCATGGTTGGTGGCCACACAGCTGGGCTATGGCTGGGCTCAGTGTTCTCAGAGGGCTTCTCCAACCTCACAGGTTGCTTCTAAGACCCTTGGAAGGGACTACCTGGAGGGACATTGTGGAGAGGCTGCTGCTGGGCTCTTCTCACAGGTCATTGGAGAAGGAGCTGCAAGCCCTGGCACCACTGCTAATGGTGTTAGAACAAAGCTCTGCCCTAAACCTGCTACTGCTTGGTTACATCTCAGCAGCAGCATCTCCTGCTCACACAGCTCTGCCCTAAACCTGCTACTGCTTGGTCACATCTCAGCAGCAGCATCTCCTGCTCACACAGCTCTGCCCTATGTCTGCTACTGCTTGGTTACATCTCAGCAGCAGCATCTCCTTCTCACACAGCTCAGGGGCTAATCAAGCAGGGAGTGAGGATGTTATATGCTGGGATGGAGTAGCTGCTCATTTACATCTCTTCTTGTGCCAGAAGGCTACCAGGAGGGAATGTGGAGGCAGAGGAGAGTTTAACTGCATGTTTAGTTTGAGGAAGAGGAGGCTGAGGGCAGACTTCATTGCTGTCTGCAACTACCTGAAGAGAAGTTGTGGAGAGGCTACTGCTGGTCTCTTCTCACCGGTAAATGAAGACAGAACAAGGGAGAATGGCCTCAAGCTGAGGCTGGGGAGGTTTAGACTTCACATTAGGAAATAGTTTTTCAGGGATAGAGTGGTCAGGGACTGGAATGAGCTGCCCAGGGAGGTGCTGGAGTCACCCACCCTGGATCTGTTTAAGAGTTGTGTGGATGTGGTGTTTAGGATCACAGGATGTCAGGGGTTGGAAGGGACCCAAGGAGATCATCCAGTCCAACCCCCCTGCCACAGCAGCACCACACAGTCTAGCTCAGGGCACACAGGAACACATCCAGACAGGCCTGGAAAGGCTCCAGAGAGGAGACTCCACAACCTCTTTGGGGAGATTGAACTGGCAGAGGGAAGAGTAAGGGTGGTGAGAGACTGGCACAGGTCCCTGAGGCTGGATGAGGCACTTAAGAATCATAGAACGCTTTGAACAGGTTGGAAGGGACCTCAAAGCTCAGCCAGTTCCAACCCCCTGCCATAAGCAGGGACACCTCCCACTAGAAGAGGTCACACAAGGCCTCATCCAACCAGGTCCTGATCACATTGGGTGCTTCTGTGCTCCACAACCTCCCTGGGCAACCTGTGCCAGTGTCTCACCACCCTCAACCTGTGCCAGTGTCTCACTACCCTCACTGCAAAGAACCCTTGAACCAAGGTCAGCATCCTCCTGTTATTATCNTCCACAACCTCCCTGGGCAACCTGTGCCAGTGTCTCATCACCCTCAACCTGTGCCAGTGTCTCACTACCCTCACTGCAAAGAACCCTTGAACCAAGGTCAGCATCCTCCTGTTATTATCCTTCTTCACTTTGCATTCCCACAACCTCCTGCTGAAACAGGCTGCTCAAAGCCTCATCCAACCTGGCCTTGAACACCATAGACTCATAGAGTCAAGTGGGTTGGAAGGGAGCTCCAGGCTCAGCCAGCCCAACCTAGCACCCAGCCCTGCCCAACCAACCAGACCATGGCACTAAGTGCCCCAGCCAGGCTTGGCTTCAACACCTCCAGCCACGGCCACTCCACCACCTCCCTGGGCAGCCCATTCCAATGCCAATCACTCTCTCTGACAGGAACTTCCTCCTCACATCCAGCCCAGACCTGCCCTGGCACAGCTGGAGGCTGTGTCCCCTTCTTCTGGTGCTGCTTGCCTGGCAGCAGAGCCCAACCCCAGCTGGCTACAGCCTCCCTGCAGGGAGCTGCAGACAGCAATGAGCTCTGCCCTGAGCCTCCTCTTCTCCATGCTGAACTTTCTTCTGGCCTTGTCTACAAGCCAGGGAGGAACTGATCCAAGTAGATTTCTCTCCTTCCCCTCCTCAGGTTCCCATTTCCCCTTACAGATCACTTTATCAGATCTCTTTTGAGAAGCAGCCCTTTCAAAGAAGGTGTTGCAGAACATGGAGTGGAACCAGAGGGGATCACATCTTCCATCAGCTTGTCGTGTTCCCAGCTCACCTCCTCTCCTCAGATCCCCTTTTTCCTCCTTCCACCCTCCCTCCAGCCTCCCTGGTTGTTTCTTTTCCCTGCCCACTTGCAGATTCGTTTTGACTTGCATCAGGAATGGTGTGGTCAGCAGGAGCAGGGAGGTCATTCTGCCCCTGTACTCTGCACTGCTTAGACCACACCTTGACTGCTGTGTCCAGTTCTGGGCCCCCCAGTTTAAGAGGGACATTGAGATGCTTGAAGGTGTCCAGAGAAGGGCAACGAGGCTGGGGAGAGGCCTCGAGCACAGCCCTACGAGGAGAGGCTGAGGGAGCTGGGATTGGTTAGCCTGGAGAAGAGGAGGCTCAGGGCAGACCTTATTGCTGTCTACAGCTACCTGAGGGGTGGTTGTGGCCAGGAGGAGGTTGCTCTCTTCTCTCAGGCAGCCAGCACCAGAACAAGAGGACACAGCCTCAAGCTGTGCCAGGGGAAGTTTAGGCTTGAGGTGAGGAGAAAGTTCTTCCCTGAGAGAGTCATTGGCTGCTGGAATGGGCTGCCCAGGGAGGTGGTGGAGTCGCCGTCCCTGGAGCTGTTCAAGGCAGGACTGGACCTGGCACTTGGTGCCATGGTCTAGCCTTGAGCTCTGTGGTGAAGGGTTGGACTTGATGGTCTGTGAGGTCTCTTCCAACCCTGATGATACTGTGAGGCTGTGAGCCTGTGAGACTGTGACTTGTCCCCAGGCTTTGAGTGCTGCATCTCTTCCTTGCTTTACTGTTGTTGGACACTGCTTGGTGAGTCACCACCAGGGACAGAGGTTGAGGCAAATATTCAGATCGCACAAACAAGTCCCTAAAGCTGCCTAAAACTACTCTGAATTCCTGCTCTTTTTACCCCACATCACCCTCGGTGATTTCTACCCTCCACATGCTCCCCCCCAGAGATGAGGAGCTCTGTGGTGATGACTGCATGCCAGGGGTGGAAGGGACCCAAGGCTTCTTCCCCCTTCCCTCTGCACAGGAGCTAATCCAACAGGCCACAGGAAGCCTGAATCTTGTCTCCTTCCTCAGAACCTTCCTCTAATCCTTTCCCCAGCCCCACCTGCAATTTTTCACACCTTCATGGAGTGGGTTGTGTTGGAAGGGACCTTCAAAGCTCAGCCAGTGCCACCCCCCTGCCAAGGGCAGGACACCTCCCACCAGCACAGCTTGCTCAAGGTCTCATCCAGCCTGGCCTTGAACTCCTCCAGGGAGTGAACATTGGCATTGGAATGGGCTGCCCAGGGAGGTGGTGGAGTGGCCGTGGCTGGAGGTGTTGAAGCCAAGCCTGGCTGGGGCACTTAGTGCCATGGTCTGGTTGGTTGGGCAGGGCTGGGTGCTAGGTTGGGCTGGCTGAGCTTGGAGCTCTCTTCCAACCTGCTTGAGTCTATGAGTCTATGGTTCTGTGATCATCAAGTTCCACTCCCCCTGCATGGGCAGGGACACCTCACACTACATCAGGCTGTCTTATGCCTCATCCAGCCTGGCCTTAAAGATCTCCAGGGATGGGGCTTCCACCACCTCCCTGGGCAACCTGTGGCAGGCTCTCACCACCCTCACTGTCCAAAATTTCTTCCTCATCTCCACTCTCATTCTCCCCTTCCCCATCTCAAAGCCATTGTCCCTCAGCCTGCCACTCCCAGCCCTTGTGACAAGTCCCTCCCCAGCTCTCCTGCAGCCCCTTCAAGTACTGCAAGGCTGCTCTGAGGTCTCCATGGAGACTTCTTTTCTCCAGGCTCAACAGCCCCAACTCTCCCAGCCTGTCCCCACAGCAGAGGTTCTGCAGCCTCTGATCATCTTGGTGGCCTCCTCTGGCCCCTCTGCAGCAGCTCCAGGTGGTTCTTGTGCTGTGTTCCCAGCACTGGAGGCAGTGCTGCAGGTGAGGGCTGAGCAGAGCAGACTGGAGGGGCAGAATCCCCTCCCTGTGCTGCTGCTCTCCCTGCTCTGGCTGCAGCCAGCACACAGCTGGCTCTGGGCTGCCAGCAACCAGTGCTGGCTGCTGGGCACTTGGGCACCAACTGACACCCCCAAGGCCTCCTCCTCCAGCCTGCTCTTGAGCCACTCCTCACCCAGCCTGGATTCATGCTTGGGATTGCCCTGTCCCAGCTGCAGGACCTCACACTTGGCCTTGTACTTCAAATAACCTGGTGGCTTTCATCAGGAGTGTCTTGAAATGTACTCCAGGTGGGATAATTAATTTAACTTTATGTCCTGCAGTGAGGATATTCACTGCTAGCAAACTGAGTCTGCATCTCCACTTAGAGCTTTCCTGGGCCAACACTGCATGGCAGCAAGACTGAATCCTCAGCACTTCTCTGCCCCAGAAATGCTTCTCTCCACCTTTTCTTCCCTCATGCTTTATTGGATTTGGTTTCCCTGATGCAGCAGGAATATCACTGCTGCTTAGAGGAAGAGGTTCTACACCGTGAGAGTGGTGAGACCCCATCACAGGATGCCCAGGGAGGTGGTGGAAGCCTCATCCCTGCAGATCTTTAAGGCCAGGCTGGATGAGGCTCAAGACAGCCTGATGTAATGTGAGGTGTCCCTGCCCATGCAGGGGGAGTGGAACTCGATGATCACAGAACCATAGAACCATAGACTCAAGCAGGTTGGAAGAGAGCTCCAAGCTCAGCCAGCCCAACCTAGCACCCAGCCCTGCCCAACCACCCAGCCCATGGCACTAAGTGCCCCAGCCAGGCTTGGCTTCAACACCTCCCGCCACGGCCACTCCACCACCTCCCTGGGCAGCCCATTCCAATGCCAATCACTCTCTCTGCCAGGAACTTCCTCCTCACATCCAGCCTAGACCTGCCCTGGCACAGCTTCAGGCTGTGTCCCCTTCTTCTGGTGCTGGCTGCCTGGCAGCAGAGCCCAACCCCAGCTGGCTACAGCCTCCCTGCAGGGAGCTGCAGACAGCAATGAGCTCTGCCCTGAGCCTCCTCTGCTGCAGGCTGCACACCCCCAGCTCCCTCTCTGCCTGCCTGCTCTCAGCCACTCTGGCCCCAGCCTGTAGTGCTGCTTGGAGTTGTTGTGGCCAAAGTGTAGAACCCTGCCCTTGGCCTTGTTCAGTCTCATCCCATTGGCTGGGATTTAAGCTGGGAAGAGGTGAAGGATGTGCTGTGATTTCTAAGGAGGGAACTGCAAATTGGAGAAGTCTTTCAGAGGAGCCTTGGATATGTGGTGGTTCCTTTTCCATCCTCACTGTAGCTTGCAAGGTTAACTAAACCCACACAGCTGGACTGGGAGTGCTGAATCATTCCACTTTACATAGTCCTTCACAGTAGGAAACCTGGATGGGTCCCAGGAGAGAGGGATCTGGAAGTCCAAACATGTCAGATCAATAAATTGAAATGGCTTGAAGAAATCTGACTTCAGTGTCCTGCAAGCCCTGATTGGCTCTGCAAGTGTGAGAGGTGACCTTGTCCCTCACAGCCTGGCTGCTGTGGAGGTGTGCAGGGTCACTGCAAGGTGAACAGCAGCCCCCTGGGGATCCTGGGCTCCTGATGACCCCACAGGACACTGAACACAGGAGAAATCAGCAGGGAGAATGGGGGGAAGAATCACAGAGTGGCTGGAAGGGACCTCCAAAGCCCAGCCAGTGCAACCCCTCTGCCAGAGCAGATCACACAGGAACACAGCCAGGTGGGGTTTGAGTATCTCCAGAGAGGGAGACTCCACAACCCCCCTGGGCAGCCTGTGCCAGGCTTCTGGCACCCTCACAGGCAAAAAATTCCTCCTCATGTCCCCATGACACTTCCTCTGCCTCAGCTTCCACCACTGCCTCTTGTGCTGGCATTGGGCATCCCCCAGCAGAGCCTGGCTGCAGCCTCCTGGCACTCACCCTGCACATCTTTATCACCATGAATGAGGTCACCTCTCAGCTGCTCCTCTCCAAGCTCCCAGCCCCAGCTCCCTCAGGCTCTCCTCATAAGGAAGATCTTCCACTGCCTTCATCAGTTTTGGGGCTCTGCTCTGGACTCTCTCAAGCAGTTCTCTGAGGTCCATCTTGAACTGAGTGGCCCAGAACTGGACACAATATCCCAAGTGTGGCCTCAGAAGGGCAGGAGAACCTCTCTGATTTACTCACTACAACCCTTCTTAACCACCCCAGGATGCCCTTGGCCTTCTTGGCCACCAGAGCACACTGCTGGCTAATGCTCAACCTCCCACCCACCAGGACCCCCAGGTCTTTTTCCCCTTCAGTGATCTCCAGCAGGTCAGTCCCCAACCTATCCTGATCCCTGGGGTTGTTCTTTCCCAGGTGCCAGACTCTCCCCTTGCCCTTGTTGAAATCTGTTCAGTTTCTGTCTGCCCAACCCTCAGCTTCTCTGGGTCTGGCAGCTGAACTTTCATCTCTCCAAGACACCTGAGGATCTTGTGCCCTGCTTGGGTTAGGAGGCTGTGCTGAGCCTCACATGGGGAGGGACTATTGGCAAGGTCTTGTAATGACAGGACAAGGGATCATAGAATCAGTCAGGGCTGGAAGGGACCACAAGGAGCAGCCAGTTCCAACCCCCCTGCCATGCCCAGGGACACCCTACCCTAGAGCAGGCTGCACACAGCCTCAGCCAGCCTGGCCTCAAACACCTCCAGCCATGGGGCCTCAACCACCTCCCTGGGCAACCCATTCCAGCCTCTCACCACTCTCCTGCTCAACAACTTCCTCCTCACCTCCAGCCTCACTCTCCCCACCTCCAGCTTTGCTCCATTCCCCCCACTCCTGGCACTCCCTCACAGCCTCAAAAGTCCCTCCCCAGCTTTTTTGTAGCCCCCTTCAGATCCTGGAAGGCCACAAGAAGGTCACCTGGGAGCCTCCTCTGCTCCAGCCTGCACAGCCCCAACTCTTTCAGTCTGTGCTCACAGCAGAGCTGCTGCAGCCCTCTCAGCATCCTCCTGGCCCTGCTCTGGACACTCTCCAGCATCTCCACAGCCCTCTTGTCCCAGGGGCTCCAGAGCTGGATGCAGTACTCCAGGTGGGGTCTCAGCAGAGCAGAGCAGAGGGGGAGAATCCCCTCCCTGGCCCTGCTGGCCACACTTCTGCTGCTGCAGCCCAGGCTCTGCTTGGCTTTCTGGGCTGCAAGTGCACACTGCTGGCTCCTGTTGAGCTTCTCCTCCAGCAGCACCCCCAAGTCCCTCTCCTCAGGGCTGCTCTCCAGCCACTCACTGCCCAGCCTGGATTTGTGCTTGGCATTGCCTCGACCCAGCTGCAGGACCTTGCCCTTGGTCTTGTTGAACCTCCTGAGCTTGGCTTGTGCCCACCTCTGCAGCCTGTCCAGGTCCCTCTGGATGGATCCCTGCCCTCCAGCCTGGCTGCTGCACCACACAGCTTGGTGTGCTCAGCAAACCTGCTGAGGCTGCACTCAGTGCCTCTGTCCATGGCACCCACAGAGATGCTGAACCAGACTGGTCCCAGGACTGATCCCTGAGGGACTCCACTTGTCACTGCCTGCACTTGGCCATGGAGCCATTGACAGCCACTCTTTGGGTGCTGCCATCAAGTCACTTCTTTACCCATCAGTGCTCCACCCATCAAACCCATGTGTCATGAGTTTAAATTGGCAAAGGGGAGATTTAAACTGGATGTTAGGAAAGGATTCTTTCCAGTGAGGGTGGTGAGACACTGGCAGAGGTTGAGGGTGGTGAGACACTGGCACAGGCTGCCCAGGGAGGTTGTGCAGCACAGAAGCACCCAATGTGATCTTCCAGGGATCAGAGCTGGGCACAGTCCTGTGCAGTATCTTCAGTGATGATCTGGAGCAGGAGATTGAGTCCAGCAGCAGTGAGTTTGCAGATGACACCAAGCTAGGAGCAGCTGTGGAGCTGTTGGAGGGTAGCAGAGCCCTGCAGAGGGACCTGGCCAGGCTGGATGGGTGGGCAGAGGCCAAGGGGATGAGACTGAACAAGGCCAAGGGCAGGGTTCTACACTTGGGCCACAACAACCCCAAGCAGCACTACAGGCTGGGGCCAGAGTGGCTGAGAGCAGCCAGGCAGAGAGGGAGCTGGGGGTGCTGGGAGAGAGGAGCTGAAGAGGAGGCAGCAGTGCCCAGGTGGCAGCACAGGAGCCCCCCCAGGTTTTGAACCTGGTAACAGGTTGAACTCCTGGCTGGGCAAGGTGGGCAGGGAGTACTCCCTCAGCCCTCCATTCCCTCTGCAGCCCTCAGCATTTGGAGCAGGTAGATTTTGGTATCTCTCTCTCCCTTTTCTGACAGCTTCTAAATAGCTGCTGTGCTGCCTTGAACACTAAGGGTAGCTCTGCTGGGGACAAAAGGAGCTTGAAGCATAAAAATGAGGCTGACAGAGCCCTGGAGCAGGCTGCCCAGAGAGGTTGTGGAGTCTCCTTCACTGGAGACTTTCCAACCCCACCTGGCTGCATTCCTGTGTGCCCTGCCCTGGGTGATGCTGCCTTGGCAGAGGGGTTGGGCTGGATGAGCTCTGGAGGTCCCTTCCAACCCCTAAGGTTCTGTGACTCTGTGAAATGTTCCAAGAGCCCCCAAAGTCTGCCTCCTCTGCCTTCCCCAGGGGAAGGTGCTTGCCAGTACATAGAAATTCAGGACAGGTCTGCTCCCTATCAAAGCTTGATGGTGCTCTTGGCTGGAAGGCTGATGAGACACAGAATTCCAAATGCAGGAGGTGTTTTGACTCTCTGAAGGGTTTATCATTAAACTTCATTCCCTTGAATGCAGCTGAGCATCTCCCTGGCTTCTCCTGCCAGGTTCAGGACTCTGCCTGTGGGACCAGATTGCTGACATGATTTAGGACCTACCTGGAAAGATGAAATGTGCAGTTTGCCTTAACCCTCTGAGGAAAGCCTGCCCAACCTCACTCCTTTGCTTTGCTCTAAGCACAGCATCACACAATGTCAGGGGGTGGAAGGGACCTCCAAAGCTCAGCCAGTCCAACCCCACCCCTGCCAAAGAAGGATCACCCAGAGCAGATCACACAGGAACACATCCAGGCAGGTCTGGAATATCTCCAGAGAGGGAGACTCCACAGCCCCCCTGGGCAGCCTGTGCCAGGCTTATGTCACCCTCATAGGCAAAAAATTCCTCCTCATGTCCCCATGGAACTTTCTATGCCTCAACTCCCACCCATTGGCCTTGTGCTGGCATTGGGCATCCCCCAGCAGAGCCTGGCTGCAGCCTCCTGGCACTCCCCTGCACATCTTTATCACCATGAATGAGGTCACCTCTCAGGCTCCTCTTCTCCAAGCTCCCAGCACTCAGGCTCTCCTCATAACAGAGCTGTCCCATTCCCTTCATCATCCTTGTGGCTCTGTGCTGGACACTCTCAAGCAGTTCTGTGTCCCTCTTGAACTGAGAAGTCCAGAACTGGACACAGTACTCCAGATGTTAGGAGGAAGTTGTTGGCAGAGAGAGTGATTGGCATTGGAATGGGCTGCCCAGGGAGGTGGTGGAGTGGCCGTGGCTGGAGGTGTTGAAGCCAAGCCTGGCTGGGGCACTTAGTGCCATGGTCTGGTTGGTTGGGCAGGGCTGGGTGCTAGGTTGGGCTGGCTGA
>WAAF01015556.1:99998-118364 GCA_013400475.1 Tricholaema leucomelas | reverse complement strand
TCACTCATAGGCTTGCTGAGATGTATATAAATATAAATACAAGAATANATATTGTGCTAAGCTGTAAATAAAAAGCTTCATTCAATTTCCAGAGCCTCTGAGTCTAGTCTGGGTGATTTCCAAAGTGGGGGGGGGGGGGCAGAGAACACCCAAACCATCACAACTTTGCATGTCAGTATACTTGCCATACCACACTTTTGCAGTGGCTCAGAAACAGTATTTAATCCTAGGGTATTTATTAAGCACACAATTTCAAAGCTGTGACATTCAAGCTTAGGTTCATTCTGGAGAAGATAATATTGCAGGCAGTCAGGAGGTTGGTAAGACAAGCTAATAAATTACAGTCTCTCAGAGATATGAAGCTTTCAGTAACCTAATTCATGACACAGTCACACGTGCAAATGAATTAAAATGACCTTTTTAAGTAGCCCTCCAGTTTCACTGTTAAGGTTTCAGCAAAGTTAAAGCATGTACAAGGTCTCATACAGCTTCTTTCATCCGTGCTGTCACTGTCCACTTCTAGATGTCTTGTGTGTTTTAACTTGCTACATAATGTTCTTGTGCTAGGCCAATTCAAGCAACTACTTTCACTTTACTTTTCTGCAGGACCCCCTAAAAGATACACTGATTTCCCTTTAGACATTTTTTTGCATATTCTTGGTTTGTTTGTTTCCATATACAGCCAAATTCTTACTGTTTCCCAGTTCCTGTACTCTGGAACCCTTGCATCATGGAATATCCACCCTTTCCTCCCAGCATTTAAATGTCTGCAGGTTGCAGTGCCTGCTCTTGGCTGCCTGACAGTCGGCATTCGCAGCACACACATGAATAATTCTATCTGATAATTATCGACATCCTCACTGACATGATGAGCAAACATTTGGACATACCACATCCGTGTACTAGGACGTGGTAAGAGGAAACCTTGTGTGTTTAGCTCAATAATTACTGAACTTGGTTTTAATCTGTCCAACTCTGGCATCCTTTTTTTTCAGTAAGAAATTCACATGCCAGCATACTTAGTGCAGAACTGCTACACTGTCCTGCATATGCAACCGACCCCAAAGGGAAACTTACCCATTCCTTTTCCTGACCAGATAAATCTGCTGTCATAGGCAAGCAATAAGGCAGACCTAACTTCTGCTCCTCTACCCATGGGGTTTCAACACTGCTTTCCTATTCTTAAGTTTGAAACGTCTGACCCTCAGAGACGCTGAATATGTTATATTCCTCCTCAATGCCTATGCAACAGACCCATCAGGAATTTCACCACCGCTCCAGAATACATTTTGCTCCATCCCAGTCTAGCTGCGGTACTTCCTGCTGTGCTCTTCTACATCACACACACACACCTGCCTACCCCATCCTGCCCTTCCCCTACCACCACCCTCCATGCCTCGGACCCCACAGGTCAAAAAGAGGAATGTATGGGCCGAAGTCGTAACCAGAGAAGTAAGTTCAAGAGGAAAAGCTTCTTATTCGGACCCTAAGGCACGGCCAGGATGAGGCTTCTCTGAAACGTGCAAGTACAGCTGAGTCCTGCCGCTCCAAGGATGCGGGGATGGATCCGAGACAGGGCACCGGGGCAGAGCCCTAAAGCTGGCCTGGCTGCTTCTAGGAAGCGATAGGAGGCGGTTTGGGCTCCGGCTCCTGTCACCCTCTCATCTCTCGGCAGCAGCCGCACCCAGAACTGATCTCTCGAGCTCCTGCCCAGGAAGGCAGAAGAGAGAGGGTTGTCTGCCTTGCCCACGGAGCTCCGCGGTGCGGGGCCGCCCTGCCCTGCAGACTGCGCGGCGGCAGCGGCTCCCCGTGGAGGAGGAAGCCGGGCGGCCGGCGGGCCTTCGGCCGGGCCGGTGTGTCCCCCTCCCCCGCCCCGCACTCACCATGGCGTTCGAACAGTTCAGCAGGCACACACAGGCCAGCAAGAACCAGCGCCGCCGGTAAGTCTTGAACTGGGCCAGCCGCCCCGGGCCGCTTTCCCCTAGCAGGCTGGCTGCCTCAGTACCTTCCATCGCGGCACGGCAAGGCACGGCACGGCAGGGCACGGCACGGCAGGGCACGGCACTGCCCCGCCCGGCCCCGCCCCGCTCCGTTCGCCGTCCTCCCCAGGGCGGCCCCGACGTACCCTCATACTGCTGCACAGCACGACACGGCGTGGCACGGCGCGACACGGCGCGGCACGGCGCGACACGGCGCGGCACGGCGCGGCACGGCGCGGCACGGCACGGCCGGCGGCGCGGGGCAGGAGAAGCGGCGCGTCCTGGGGAGCCGCGGCAAAGCGACTGGCGCCCGTTCCTCGTTGTGCCCTGCCACTGCTTACGCAGCCGGGTTTGCCGGGAGCGGAGACGGTTTGCTGGGCAGAGGGAAGCCCGAAACGAGATTGCTAAGGTGCTCAGAAAGCGGACTGCTGAGACGCCGTGAAGACGAAACTCCTCTCTTTCTCCGTTTGTTGTTGAAACCACCACAGCAGCCGCATCGCTAATGCCCGCTGACAGCTCCGGTGTTGTAAGAGTAACTTTTAACTCTTGGCACTAGAGCAGCAGCGTCAGTGTTTTGGGGGTGCTGATGGCAGTAGGAAGAGAGTAGGAAGTGGAGACAGGGAGGAGAACAGAAAAAGGAAGAAGAAACTCCATTTGAACCCCAAGTTGAGGCTGCTGTCGTGCAGAGGGAAGCGTGGGTTGCTTGACCTATGCGCAAGCATTACTGGCTGATAAATGGTGCCTTCCCTTGTCCCTCAGCGGGAATCGCTGGTTGGCATTTAGCAATAGCAATTGAGACTGCTAATCTGATGGTAATGATTAACCTGTTCTTGTGTCTACACATGCCTGACCGGCTTTGCCTCGTCCACGAGCTGCTGACAAAGGAGCACTGCTGTTCCTATGCCGTAGGCTGAATGCACACAGCACCTTCTGCCTGGCTCTGAAGAGACATGCTGTGACCTGAGTTGTGTGCATGAGTTAACTGTCTTACTGACCCAGTAGTGCTGACACAGGGAGAAACTTGCACATCAAGACGCTAGAAAGAGGCCCAGGTGCATGGGAGGGCAGAAAGAGCAGCAGTCAGTGCTGATCAGGAGAACCATCATTCTGTTCTCTTACTGCTCTCTCATGTTGGCAGGCGAATTCTGTATGAAAATGAGCTTTACTGAGGTCTGCCCATGTAATTTGTCTGAGGTGTCCATTCCTTTTTCAGAAAAAATAATCTCTGTTATCATCAAAGATGTCTGAAAAAAAGCTGTCAGAAACCACAGTCTCACATGAAATACCTTCACAGCTTCTGCTCTCTGCTGTCCATTTTGTGAGTAAAGTAAATTAAAAGCTCAAATTCCACATATTTATAGGACAGACCAGAATTGAGGCTGCACTGTTTAGCCCCTTTCTACATGATGTTACCTACATACAGTTCTGGAGCCTTCAGTACAAGAAGGACATGGAACTGTTTGAGCCAGTCTAGAGGAAGCCATGAAGATGCTCAGAGGCCTGCAGCAGCTCCGCTATGAGGGCAGAGTTGGGGCTCTATAGACTGGAGAAGAGAAGGCTTCAAGGAGACCTTGGAGTGACCTTCCAGTATCTGAAGGGGGCCTACGTGAAGGCTGGGGAGAGACTTTTTACAAGGTCTTACAATGACAGGATGAGGAGTAATAGGTTTAAACTGGCAGAGGGGAGATTGAAACTGGATGTTAGGAAGGAGTTCTTTACAAGTGAGGGTGGTGAGACACTGGCACAGGTTGCCCAGGGAGGCTGTGGCTGCTCCCTGCCTGGAGGTGTTCAAGGCCGGGTTGGATGAGGAGGCCTTGAGTGACCTGTTCTAGTGAGAGGTGTCCCTGCCTATGGCAGGGGGTCAGAACTGGATGATCTTTGAGGTCGCTTCCAGCCTAAACCATTCTATGATTTTATGATCTCTTTCACTTTGCTGGCTGCTGGCTTGGCTGCTGCCCAGTTCTGCTTGCTGGCTTATCTGGTGTTTGTCTTTTGCTGGCTGGCTCTGTTTGCTTGTTTTCACAGTACCACCACACACGGTATTATTTTCATTAAACTGCCCATATCTCAACACAGAAGAGATTTCTTATCTTTTTGTTGGGTTTTCAGTGGGTTTTTTTTGAGATTGCTCTCAATCATCAAAATGGGTCTTGTGAGAGCAGGCTGTCTTAAACCAGAACAGTCTATTTTGGCACCTCAGTTGTGCTGATTTGAGGTTAACTGGAATATTCTGATGAGAGAAATTAGATTATTGGTTGTAGAAAGAAATTAATCACTGAGTATGTATTATTCATTTGTTTGCTAAAAGGGATAAAAAGCCAAAGTGTAAACAATTTGTTCTTCCTTTGCCTTTTTCACTCCTCAGCATTGCTCTCCCTAATCTCTTCCACTGCTCTCTAATCTCTCACTGCTCTCTCTAATCTCTTCCACTAACCCTGGCTAACATTTCCAGATAACAAAATAAGCCTTGCTGGTGGTTTGTATTTTGTTTGGTTTTTTTTCTGTCTGGGAAAGAGAGGGACAGAGAACGAGGGTGGCTTTGAGTCCACTCTGGGCAGTTTCTTGGTGCAGGAGGGAATGTGGATTTCTGTATTATTCCTAAGTGGTATATAATTGCAAATGCTTGTAAATATATTGTGTATATATACTTGTAAATTTATCTTTGCTGTAAATATAGCTTCATCTTACTTCCCAAGCCATCTGAGCTGGCACAACTTGAGGCTGTGTCCCCTTGTTCTGTTGCTGGGTGCCTGGCAGAAGAGACCAACCCCCACCTGGCTACAGCCTCCCTTCAGGTAGTTGTAGACAGCAATGAGGTCTGCCCTGAGCCTTCTCTTCTCCAGGCTGCACACCCCCAGCTCCCTCAGCCTGTCCTCACAGGGCTGTGCTCCAGGCCTCTCACCAGCTTTGTTGTCCTTTTTTGGACACATTCCAGTACCTCAACTTCTTTGTTGAATTGAGGGACCCAGAACTGAGCACAGTACTTGATGTGCTCTTTCTGATGCTGCTCTTCCTCAGGGAAGGACTAGAGCTATCATGAGGCTGTACTCAACACTGTCATATTATGATATGGTTACTTCACTGGGAACTTGGTTTAAATGTAGCCTCACCCAACTGATGGGCCCGTTTTGTCCAGAGTGATGCAGGTCTTTCCCAAGAATACCATCTGGAGACCTGCATCAAAACTGGATGATTATGAGTGGCAGGGTGTGTGGGAGAGCATAGGCAAGTGCCTAGGATGGTGGTCACCTCAAATGTTTTGGAATTTCACCTCTACACAAGTGCAAAACACCAACAAACTGGTAAAATATTTGGAAGAACTCTGTTGTCAGCTCAGAAATTCCCGAGAGATGGAAATCACTGCAACATGTAACATCGAGGGAGGTTATTCTGCCCCTGTACTCAACACTGGTCAGGCCACACCTTGAGCACTGTGTCCAGTTCTGAGCTCCTCAATTCAAGAGAGATGTTGAGGTGCTGGAACTTGTCCAGAGAAGGGCAACAAAGCTGGTGAGGGGCCTGGAACACAAACCTTATGAGGAGAGGCTGAGGGAGCTGGGGGTGTGCAGTCTGCAGAAGAGGAGGCTCAGGGCAGACCTCGTTGCTGTCTACAACTACCTGAAGGGAGGCTGTAGCCAGGTGGGGGTTGGTGTCTTCTGCCAGACAACCAGCAACAGAACAAGGGAACACAGTCTCAAGTTGTGCCAGGGGAGGTCTAGGCTCGATGTTAGGAGGAAGTTGTTGCCAGAGACAGTGATTGGCATTGGAATAGGCTGCCCAGGGAGGTGGTGGAGTCACTGTCCCTGGGGGTATTCCAGAAGAGCCTGGATGAGGCACTTAGTGCCATGGTCTAGTTGACTGGATAGGGCTGGGTGCTAGGTTGGAGTGGATGATCTTGGAGGTCTCTTCCAACCTGGTTGATTCTGTGATTCTACGACTCTATGTTCAGTCCTGGCCCATGCCTGTCACTTTTCAGAGTGCTAAGGGGCAACAAAAGATCTCTGCACCTACAGACAGATCAGCAGACACCGCAACTGCCCAGATCCCAACAGCAGTCATGGCAGCAGCACCAGAGAACCAGCCTGTGCCAGCATCCACCCTGCCTTGTATGGAGAAACAAATATACAAGGAAAGTAGCAGATGTGGCAAAAGATGAGGATAAATCAGAGTCATCACAGGAACAAAAGAAGAGCCAAAGGTGGTGACTCAGTCTTTACCCCCAGCCTTGAAAGGTGGCCAAGGACAAATGGTGTCAGGCTGTGGCAATATGAGGAAAGTCTTTCTTCCCCTGTACAGGCCTTTGTTTTATCTGTGACAGAACTGTCTCAGGGGTGGGGCAGACATCAACCTAAAGAGAACACATTCTATTCTCCACTTTAAACTCTCTTATCTCGACCCACAAGGTGTTTTTTTTCCCTTCTTTTTTTTTTTCCCCTGAGGTTGCTCCCAATCATGGAAATGAGTCTTGTTAGAAGAGCGTGTCTTAAACCAGGACACCTTGGTAGGCAATCTGAAACTTCAACTGAGCTTCAGGTGTACTGGCACCATCCTTACATGTCTGGAAAATGTTTCTGAGTTTCTCCCTTGCATACCATTCCTGCCAACGCCTCCTGTATGCTCTTCTCTGACAGTGGATTTCTTCCAAAATTCACTACATACATACACAAGCCAGCAGGAGCAGGGAGGTGATTGTCCCCTTGGACTTGCCTTTGGTGAGGCCACACCTCGAGTGCTGTGTTCAGTTTTGGGCACCACAATACAAGAGAGATGTGGAAGTGCTGGAGTGGGTCCAGATGAGGGCAACGAAGCTGGAGGAAGGGCTTAGACAATAAATCTTATGAGGAGCAACTGAGGGAGCTGGGGATGGTTAGTTTGAAGAGGGAGGCTGAGAGGAGATCTCATTGCTCTCTACAACTACCTGAAGAGAAGTTGTGGAGAGGCTGGGGCTGGTCTCTTCTCACAGGTAAGTGGAAACAGAACAAGGGAGAATGGCCTCACGCTGAGGCTGGGTAGGTTTATACTGGACATTAGAAAAAAGTTTCTCATGGAGTGAGTGGTCAGGCACTGGAATGAGGTGCCCAGGGAGGTGGTGGAGTCACCAACTCTGGATGTGTGTAAGGGTGGTTCAGATGTGATGCTTAGGGATATGATTTAAGGTGAATCTTTTAGAGTAGGTTTATAGGCTGGACTTGGTGATCCTGAGGGGCTTTTACAACCTGGGTGTTTCCGTGATTCTGTGAAATGTCTCTTTTGTTTTTCCTAACATTTCCTAACTGTTCCTGCCCTTGATTAAAGCTTCAGAGACATTGGCACTGCTGGAAGTAGTGATAGAGTGAAAAAAGCTGCTTCTTGCCCTGCTGTGCACAGAAGAAAGCAGGGGATGGGATGTGTGAGCTGCAGAACGAAGCAGATAGATAGCTTAAGGGTGCACCTTTGGGTTGATTACCATTAAGTTACAACCTTTCATCACAATTGAGGCATTAGTAATGCCGCCCTGCTGCATGCTTTACCTGCTAGCTGCTGACACTGCAGGTTTTCTATGCTGGGGTGCTAATAGGTTTCTCTCTCTTCACCACAGATTGTTATGAAACTGCAGGAAGTCTGCTGCTTTTTAAAAGGCTTTAAAAGTTTATTTAAATCTCATAAATATTAAGAAAAAAAGGAAAGAAAAAAAAATTATAAGAAAGGAGAAGGAAGTAGCTTTTGATGTTTGAGGCTATGGTCTAGTGATGATGGATGCTGGGATGAAGGTTGGACTGGATGATCCTTGTGGTCCTTTCCAACCACAGTGATTCATAGTGATTAGATGTTGTGCTGAAGGTTTTGTTTCAGTCAAGGACTTGTCAGTGTGAAACTAATGATTGGACTCAATGAGCTTGAAGGTCTTTTCCAATCTAAGAAATTCTGTGATGCTGTGAAGTAGGCAGAGGTACTACTGTGTGAATTCCTTACTATCTAAGGAGATGAAGCTTTATTTTGGCATTTCCTAATATGGCCTCATTGCTGTCTACAACTACCTGAAGGGAGGCTGTAGCCAGGTGGGGGTTGGTCTCTTCTGCCAGGCAACCATGTATACGGTTAACACTCCAGGAGGAGTGTCCCTGAACTCAAACCTGACCTCAGGTGGTCCTGACCCCTCCCCAGAGGTGGGTCTGGACACCCCCAGGTGATGGTTAGCCGAGTCCCCCTTCCTGTCCCTTAAAAGCAGGGGGACTTCTTGTTCTCCCTCTCTTGAGCCCTCTCTCGGACACTCTCTCTCTTGACCACTTTGCAGCTCTCGGAACCACATTCCAGCTCTCCCTGCATCTCTCCACACACGTGGTCATCACTATCACAAACTCGGGTTGCATTCATACCTTTTTGTATTTGTTATTCTTCCTTCCCTACACCTTTTGTAATCTCCCTACCTTTGATACCTTTTTTAAGTTATTGTTAAACTTGTTTTCCTTTTTAACTCTCAAATCGAGTGAGACTGATTTATTTGGGTGGGCTTACCTTTTCCTCTCACTTCCAATTCCTTTCTTTGGGGAAGGAGGGAGGGGAGAGGGAAGGGCACTTTATAAATTGTCAGCAGTTCTATCAAAATTATTAGAGTCTCTGGGAATTGAAATTAGAACCCCAGACAAATCAGCAACAGAACAAGGAGACACAGCCTCAAGTTCTGCCGGGGGATGTGTAGGCTGGGTGTTAGGAGGAAGTTCGTGCCAAAGAGAGTGATTGGCATTGGAATGGGCTGCCCAGGGTGGTGGTGGAGTCACCATCACTGGAGGTGTTCAAGAAGAGCCTGGATGGGGCACTTCGTGCCATGGTCTAGTTGACTGGACAGGGCTGGGTGCTAGGTTGGACTGGATGATCTTGGAGGTCTCTTCCAACCTGATGGATTCTGTGATTCTATGATTCTATGATTCAATTGTTAAGTGTACAGAACAAACTGGTATGCAGGACTGCAAGAGACTGGCTGCATATGCAAGTTCCACATTGCTGGCAGGTATGGAGAGGAAGCAGGAACACGGAAGTCACTGCATATGCATGTTTTTAGACTGGTGAACGAGATGCTTTCCTCCAGACAGAAGATCAATTGCTTATTTGGTTAAACAGAGCAAAACAGACCAGTCAAATCAGAAAAATGTTTTAGGAGGTCTCAATGTACCCAGTGTGTCTTAAGAGATAGTGGTGTGCCTTTGTGGGCCAAGAGAGCTAATGGCATCCTGGGGTGCATCAAGAAAAATGTGTCCAGTAGGTCTAGGGAGGTTCTTCTCCCTCTCTACTCTGCCGTGGTGAGGTCACACCTGGAATACTGTGTCCAGTTTTGGGTTCCCCAGGAGGGAAAGACCTGCTGGAAACAGTCCAGTGGAGAGCTACGAGGATGACTGGGGGACTTAAGCATCTCCCCTACAAAGAAAGACTGAGAGCCCTGGGGCTGTTTAGTCTGGAGAAGAGAAGGCTGAGAGGAGATCTGATCAATGTGTACAATGAGCCAGCAGTGTGCCCAGGTGGTCAAGAGAGCCAGTGGCATCCTGGCCTGCATCAGGAATGGTGTGGCCAGCAGGAGCAGGGAGGTCATTCTGCCCCTGTACTCTGCACTGGTTAGACCACACCTTGAGTACTGTGTTCAGTTCTGGGCCCCCCAGTTTAGAAGGGACATTGAGATGCTTGAACGTGTCCAGAGAAGGGCAACGAGGCTGGTGAGAGGCCTCGAGCACAGCCCTACGAGGAGAGGCTGAGGGAGCTGGGATTGTTTAGCCTGGAGAAGAGGAGGCTCAGGGGAGACCTTATTGCTGTCTACAACTACCTGAGGGGTGGTTGTGGCCAGGGAGAGGTTGCTCTCTTCTCTCAGATGGCCAGCACCAGAACAAGAGGACACAGCCTCAGGCTGCGCCAGGGGAAGTTTAGGCTCGAGGTGAGGAGAAAGTTCTTCACTGAGAGAGTCATTGGACACTGGAATGGGCTGCCCAGGGAGGTGGTGGAGTCGCCGTCCCTGGGGATGTTCAAGGCAGGATTGGACGTGGCACTTGGTGCCATGGTCTAGCCTTGAGCTCTGTGGTGAAGGGTTGGACTTGATGATCCATGAAGTCTTTTCCAACCCTGATGATACTGTGAGAATGTGATACTATGAAATATCTGAGGGATGGGGGTCAAGTGGATGGGGCCAATCTTTTTTGGGTGATCAGCAGCGATAAGCCAAGGAGCAACAGCTACAAACTGGAACAGAGAAGATTTCAGCTCAACATGAGGAGAAACTTCTTTACAGTGAGGGTGACAGAGCCTTGGAGCAGGCTGCCCAAAGAGGCTGTGGAATCTCCTGCTCTGGAGACTTTCCAAACTTGCCTGGATGTGTTCCTGTGTGAACTACTGTAGGGGATCCTGCTTGGCAGGGAGGTTGAATTTAGTGATCTCTGGACATCCCTTCCAACCTCTAAGGTTCTGTGATTGCCACACTCTAGGCATCTGTAGCAAGTAGAACTGTGGATATATCTACATAAGAATCAATTGTATACATATATTCTGCTCCAGTACTGCCTTATAGGATGAATCTCTTGGGGAGAGAAATGGAAATAATACTTCTAAAAATCTTTTATTTTTCCTGTGGAAAACCTAATCAATTTATTTGCTTTGCAAACATGAGTAGCTGAAGCTATTTCAGAGTCATTATCTCTGACCATATTTCATGCTCCATTTAGAACAAATGAGTGCAAAGTCAAAACAAAGTGCATGTCCAATATACATTTCAAAGCAAAATGAAATTTTAACATTCTGACACATTTCACTCTTAAACATCAGCAGTCAGGGTTCAGGCATTAACTTGTTTTCACAGTTCTTGTGCATTCACAGAATGACAGAATCACAGAATTAACCAGCTTGGAAAAGACCTTTGAGATCATCAAGTCCAACCTATCACCTAACACCTTCTCATTAACTAAACCATGGCACTGAGTGCCTCATCCAGTCTCCTTTTAAACACCTGCAGGGATGGTGACTCCACCACCTCCCCAGGCAGCCCATTCCAATGCCAATCACTCTTGGTGTGAAAAACTTCTCCCTAACATCCAGCCTAAACCTGCCCTGGCACAGCTTGAGGCTGTGCCCTCCTGTTCTGTCTCTGGTTGCTTGGGAGAAGAGACCAACCCCACCTGGCTACAACCTCCCTTCAGGTAGTTGTAGACAGCAATGAGGTTTGCCCTGAGCCTCCTCTCCTCCAGGCTGAATAACCCCAGCTCCCCCAGCCTCTCCTCACAGGGCTGTGCTCCAGGCTCCTCACCAGCCTTGGTGCCCTTCTCTGGACATGTTTAAGCACCTCAACATCTTTCTTAAATTGAGGAGCCCAGAATTGGACACAGTACTCAAGGTGTGACCTGACCGGTGCTGAGTATAGAGGCAGAAGGACTTCCCTGGTCCTACTGGCCACACTAGTTCTGATACAGGCCACAGTTCTCCTTATCTCAAAACTGCATGCTTAGTCTTTCTGAGGCAAAGGGCTCCAGAGTGGAAGGATGACAGTGAGGAAACCTTCGTAAAGCACCAAAACCACAGCAGAAGAGTGAAGGCAAAAGCTCAGCGACAGAGAGGTTGTCCCTAGTCCCTGCCCTCAGAGTGGGAAGAGTGAGCTCCTGGCCAGAGGTTGTAGGAATGCAGAGGCAGTAGCTAACAGGATGTTTAGATGTTCTTCACAGCTAAGTGAGAACACAGCAGGTCAATAAGCAATGGCACGTTTTTGTCATACCTCGGATCGTGTGAGGATAGAGTGAAAAATCACAAAGTGCTGCATCCTTGGAGCGGATGAGAAAGGCAGTTGGGAGTGACTTGTGGAAAGATAACCTCACAGCACTCAGAGTGTTGTGGAGAAGATGTGTTTATTTATGATACCAGGTACAGGGAGAGTAGCTCCACCAAACCTGTACACGTTTGCACCTGTTCAGGTAGCTACTTTGTGCTACAAACCCATACATAGAGTCATAGAATGGTTTAGGTTGGAAGGGACCTCAAAGATCATCCAGTTCCAACTCCCTGCCATAGGCAGGGACACCTCCCACTAGAACAGGTCACTCAAAGCCTCATCCAACCTGGCCTTGAACCCCTCCAGGCAGGGAGCAGCCACAGCCTCCCTGGGAAAGCTGTTCCAATGTTTTCACCACCTTCCCTGGAAAGAACTTCTTCCTAACATCTAGTTTCAATCTCCCCTCTTCCAGTTTAAACCCCTTGTCCTGTCATTACAAGACCTTGTCAACAGTCCCTCCCCAGCCCTCCTGCAGGCCCCCTTCAGATACTGGAAGGCCACTACAAGGTCTACTCAAAGCCTTCTCTTCTCCAGGCTGCAGAGCTCCAACTTTCTCAGTCTGTCCTCACAGCAGAGCTGCTGCAGTCCTCTGAGCATCTTGGTGGCCTCTTCTGGACTGACTCCAACAGTTCCATGTCCTTCTTGTGCTGGGGTCTCCAGAACTGCACACAGTACTGCAGGTGGGGTCTCAGGAGAGCAGAGCAAAGGAGCAGAATCCCCTCCCTTGCCCTGCTGGCCGCACTGCTCTTGATGCAGCCCAGCACAGGGTTGCTGTCTGGGCTGCACTCACACTGCAGGCTCATGTTGAGCTTTTCACCAATCCTGACCTTTTTCTCAGGGCTGCTCTCAGCCATTTGCCACCCAGCCTGGACTTCTGCTCGGGATTGCACTGACCCAGGTGCAGGACCTTGGCCTTGCTGAGTTTGATGAGGTTGGCCTGGGCCCACCTCTCCAGCCTGTCCGTATTCAGTACAGGGGTAGGGTTAGTACAGTTAGCTCTAAGAATAGTTTGAGTTATTACAATTCGTTCTTGGAACTTACTTCCATTAATGTCCTGCCTCTCATCTTTTGGGGTCTTTCTGATGAAGGCTCCATGTCTTCCTCATCTTGTTACCTCCTGACCTGTTTTGCTTATCTGGCACAAGTTATGGGTCACATTCTTGGCCAAAGTTACCGATGTCCTCATCTCTGAATACAGTCTTCCTCTTTCCATGGGAGAGTTCCTGTGGCTCTTCATGCTTAAATCATCTTGCTTTGTTCATGCCTGATTTCTGATGCCTTATACAGTCAATGGTCACTGTGTTGCTGCATTCTATGTTTTCTATCCTCCTTTTCCCATATCAGGAGAAAAACACCTGTTAAAATAAAGAGAAAGCTGTAGGCTTCAGCGGAGTAGGCTGTGGGGAAGTGGAATTGTAACACGCACCAACTTCTCAGTAAATACCCACCAGCCCCACAGACCTGGGCCATTGGTCCACCCTGTGGCTATGGTCAACTCCTTTCATTCTGGTCTATCAGCTTGTGTTTGAGCTCCCCGTGGTGGGACAGGCTGGATTGGGCCCACAACTCTCACAAACAACAGCACAAGAGGTGGCTTTGTCTCACTGCGGGTGGGGACAAGAGTGACAGTGGCCAAATGCCCTCACATACAAGAGCAGTCCCTAGGGAGCATGATGACTGGGGAGCATGGTGACCAGGAAGCATGGCAGGGTGTGCCAAGGCGGGGTGGCTCAGGCAGGGCACACAGGGCAGGCAGCTCTACCACTGGTTATCACCCTCCTGGAAGAGGAAACAGCCACATTTTCCACTTGGCACAGGACTCATTGCCAGAAGGAACCTGGGGACCCAAATAGAGCTCTCACACAAGCTGACAGTTGTCCAGGTCTCCAGCTGCAGGGAGTGACTGAGCCTGCCCCCAGTGCCAGAGGGCAGCAGAGACAATACCTGCATGCCATGCCACCAGGTGAACCATCTGCTCACCCTGGTGACAGCACTGAAAAACAAGGTGGGAATGCTAAAGAGCATCAGAGAGTGTGAGAATGAGATAGACTGGAGGAGCCAGACCCTGCATCCCTGAGGCAAAGGAGGAAGATGCAGGTTCCCCAAGAACTAGAGGACCCTTTGCCATCCTGCCACAAGGCAGAAGCAGGCAACCTAAGGGTGAGGGGCCAGCAAGTGAATCACTTCCTGGCCTCCCTCAGCTTCTCAGTTGCCCTTACACAAGAGATATGGGCTCTGGAACTTGAGGACCACAAGTGTCCACAAGAGCTAAGAGAGCTGCCATTCACTGAGACCTGGAGAGGCTGGAAAGCTGGGCAGAGGTGAACCTCAGGAGGTTCAACAAGGGCAAGTATAGAGGCCTATGCCTGGGAAACATTAATGCTGCACTTCAGTACAGGTTAGAGGCTGACATGCTGGAAAGCAGCTTCATGGAGAACGACCTGAGAGTCCTGGTGGACAACTAGATGACTAGGAGTCAGTACAGGGGAGGTTATTCTTCCCCTGTACTCAGCACTGGTCAGGCCACACCTTGAGTCCTGTGTCCAGTTCTGGGATCCTCAATTCAAGAGAGATGTTGAGGTGCTGGAAGGTGTCCAGAGAAGGGCAACAAAACNGCCATGGTCTGGTTGATTGGCCAGGGCTGGGTGCTAGGTTGGACTGGATGATCTTGGAGGTCTCTTCCAACCTGACTGATTCTATGATTCTATGATAGGAGGTAGCAACATGCCTTTACGGCCCAGAAGGCCAATGGTGTTCTGGGGTGCATTAAGAAGTGTGGGCAGCGGGTTGAGGGTGGTTCTCCTCCTCCTCTGCTCTGCCCTGGTGAGGCCTCATCTGGAGCACTGTGTCCAGTTCTGGCCCCCCTAGTTCAAGAGGGACAGGGAACTACTGGAGAGAGTCTGATGGAGAGCCATGGGGATGATGAGGCGACATGAGTACTGCTCTTATGAGAAGAAGCTGAGAGACCTGGGTCTTCTTAGCCTGGAAAACAGAAGACTGAGAGGGGAACTTATCAATGCCTCTAAATATTTACAGGGGAGAGGTCATGAGGATGGAGCTGAGCAAGTGGTGGCAAGTGATAGGACAAGGAACAATGGGTGAAAACTAGAACCCAGGAGGTTTCACTTGAACTTAAGGAAAAGTTCTTTACTCCAAGGGTGACAGAGCATGGGAACAGGCCACCCAGAGAAGTTGTGTAGTCTCCTCTTGACTCTTCCAAAACCTGCTTGGACACCTTCCTGTGCAGCCTGATCTAGGCTACCTGGGTTAGCCTGAGGGTTGAAGTAGATGATCTCCAGAGATCCTGTCCAACTGTTACTGTTCTATTACTGTATGGACTGACCCTTTGTGATGTGTTCTGGTCTTGTAAATTTTTATCACGTGAGATTCTGCTGTGGACTGCACTCCTTTTTTTTTTCCTTTTCATTGCTAAAAGAGTAGTCTTTCCATATTCTTGCATGAGAGGATGTCCTGAGCTTTTTTAGAACAGTTTGTTTTGGAAGAGGAGATTATGCCTTCGTGCTGTCTTCACACATCAACTTACTTAGTCCCTTTCTGATAGTTTTCATATCATCTTCTGTCATGCATGACTTTGAGATCTTACAAGTTTTGTAAGACTAGGTCTCTAGGAAGAGAAACCACTGGTACCATGTGTAAGGGAAAGCAGAGAGAGGTCAGATATTCTCTCTTCTGGTCAGCTCCCCAGGAGTCCAGAAGCAGAGGTTAAGTTGAGCAGTTGGTGCTCTGACTCTCATTCAAAGCTATCCACAGCACACACTGCCTCCTGATCCCCTGCCAACTCAACCAAAAAGAGCTCAGGGTCATGGGAGGCACTCGAGGTGTCAAATGGAAGACCAAAATAAGTGACTAACCTGGCAGAATGGATACTGAATAGAAACCCATGGGGGAAAAAACCCATCTCTTGTTTGGATTTTGATTACGCTAAACCAGAAAGTAATAACCTGCTGGTTAAAGACATCCCTATTTTCTTGGTGCTCTTTTCCAGTCTTAATGATTCTTGACTCAAAGGATCACAGAGTTGCTAAGAAAATGTGTGGGACATTGTTTACATCTTATCTGTTAAACTGGGGCCTTATTTCTCAAAGTACATTTTTTTTTGTATTCTCATGGTAACCTTCACATTTTATTCCAACCTCAAGCAAACATCCAATTCTACTTCAATGTATAATTAAGAGACCTGAAGGCAGATAGAGATCTCAGTTGTTAGACCTGAAAATCACTTTAGAGCCCTGGAGAATGGCTGAAGTTTCTTTTGATGCTGCTAAGAGCGAAACTCACAACAGAAATCAAACACCCAAAGGCTGACTCATATGGTATTTCAGGCTGTCACACATGCTGGCATAGCTGAAAATGCAATTGCACCATTTAAATGTTCTTAATAAGCACAAGTTTCTAAAATCATTTTTGTTACAGATAATTTTGAGTACTTTAAGGGGGAGTATTAGCACCTGTACACATGATGGCGTGTTTACATCTTCTGGTTTCAGCCTAGGGTGCTGGAATAATCATTTGACTTAGAAAACCTGATAGACTGTGTAGACTGAAAAACGTCTAAGTGATAGGCCTGAATGCATTTTTCTGTTCCAGCAGAAATCCCATTCAGATTTAACTCTCATTATCAAGAGATAAATTATGCCGTTACACAGAAACATTATAAAGAGTTCATGGAATCACAGAACCATAGAATCAGCCAGGTTGGAAAAGACCTCCAAGATCATCCTCTCCAACCTAGCACTCAGCCCTAGACACTCAACTAGACCATGGCACTAAGTGCTTCATCCAGGCTTTGCTTGAACACCCCCAGGGACGGTGACTCCACAACTTCCCTTGGGCAGCCCATTCCAATGCCAATCACTCTCTCTGCCAACAACTTCCTTCTGACATTCATCCTAGACCTCCCCTGGCACAGCTTGAGACTGTGTCCCCTTGTTCTGTTGCTGGTTGCCTGCCAGAAGACACCAACCCCACCTGGCTACAGCCTCCCTTCAGGTAGTTGTAGACAGACATGAGGTCACTCCTGAGCCTCCTCTTTTCCAGGCTAAACACCCCCAGCTCCCTCAGCCTCTCCTCATAGGGTTTGTGTTCCAGGCCCCTCACCAGCTTCATCGCCCTTCACTAGACACATTCCGGCACCTCAACATCTCTCTTGAATTGAGGAGCCCAGAACTGGACACAGTTAAGGCATGGGATAAACTTGATAGCACAAAGGCCGGTGCAGATAATCCAGGAGAACTGACTGCTTGTATATAAATTGTGATAGCAAACTCAGTCAAGGCAGCCACTGACACCCATGTTGTCATATATTATTCTGACTCATTACTAATGCAGAGAAAAGCTACATGAAAATAATTCAGTGAATATTACTGTATTAATGCTGTAAAATGCAGGTGTTGATTTCCACAAGGAGCCTTCCACCAGCTGCCTTTTTAGATGGGCTTACTTGCTGAATAGAAGATGTCCAGTAAGCTCCAATGTTTGTCATGTAAATGAGTAAGTGTGCAGACCCATTTCACAAGGGATAGGGTGCTTACTTTTCACCTACAGGCTCAGAAAATTACAGATTCAGAGCCACAGAATTCCTCAAGTTGGAAAAAACTTTCAAGATCATCAAGTCCAACCTATCACCCAACACCTTCTAATTAACTAAACCATGGCACTAAGTGCCTTATTCAGTCTCCTTTTAAACACTTCCAGGGATGGTGAATCCACCACCTCCCCAGGCAGCCCATTCCAATGCCGACCTCTCTTTCTGCCAAGAACTTCTTCCTAAACTCTAGCCTAAACCTGCCCTGGCACAGCTTGAGAATGTGTCTTCTTGTTCTGTCACTGGTTGCCTGGAAGAAGAGACCAACCCCACTTGGCCAAAACCTTTCAGATTGGGGAAAAAAACAAAAGTGCCCTCCTCTTTCTTGTGTCAGAGGTGCCATGAATTACAGCAGAAGCTCTCCTAGCCTTCTGAGATAGCAGATTCCCACAGTGAAAGAGGCAGCTTCCTGCTGTTGAAAAAAAACAAACTTCTCTGCTTTTTCTTCAAGTACAGTCAGTATCACTGTAACAGTAAAACTGCCTTGTCTGTAAATATAAAGCTTCATTCTAATTTCCAGCTTGGCGGAGTCTAGTCTATTTGATTTCAGAAGAGTAGGGGGCAGGGTAACACCCAAACCATCACAGCCCATTTAAGGAATAGTCAGCAGGGCTAAAGGAATTTTGTCTGCTAAGCTAAGTTTTCATTTTAGTGCTGAAATATAAAAATCACAAAGAATAAAAAAAAAACAAACCAAAACAACACCAAAAACCAACCAACAACAAAACACAACAACAACAAAAAAAACCCACAACAAAACACACAAAAAACATCAAACAAAAGAGAAAACAAACAAAAAACAAAACACAACAACAACAAAAAAACCCCACAACAAAACACACAAAAAACATCAAACAAAAGAGAAAACAAACAAAAAACAAAAGAGAAAACAAAACCAAACAAATGCCAATCAACCAATCACAGAATCATAGAATCATAGAATGGTTTAGGTTGGAAGGGACCTCAAGGATCATCCAGCTCCAACCCCCTGCCATAGGCAGGGACAC
>WAAF01015556.1:5838-99975 GCA_013400475.1 Tricholaema leucomelas | reverse complement strand
TCTCCTCGAAGCCTTCTCTTCTCCAGGCTGAAAAGCCCCAACTCTCTCAGCCTGTCCTTATAGCAGAGCTGCTGCAGCCCTCTGAGCATCTTCGTGGCTCTCCTCTGGACTCACTCCAGCAGTTCCATGTCCTTCTTGTGTTGGGGGCTCCAGAACTGCACACAGTACTGCAGGTGGGGTCTGATGAGAGCAGAGTAAAGGGGGAGAATCCCCTCCCTTGCCCTGCTGCCCACACTGCTCTTGATGCAGCCCAGCACAGGGTTGCTGTCTGGGCTGCATGTGCACACTGCCGGCTCATGTTGAGCTTCTCGTCAACCCAGACCCCCAGGTCCTTCTCCTCAGGGCTGCTCTCAGCCATTCACCACCCAGCCTGTATCTGTGCCTGGGATTGTGCCGACCCAGATGCAGGACCAAGCAAACAAAAAAACCAAACCAAACAAACAAAAAAAAAAATCACAAGAGAGAGTAGAGAAGGCTGCATCTTAAAATTCACTTTCTCCTCCATTAATTCCTTTATTTTTTTCCTCCCAGTAGGGCAGAGGTCATATCTGCAGAAAGGAGTAAACTGTTGTTTTCTACAAGGGGCTTAGGGGCTTCCTGGGACTTGCACTTCACCATGGCATGCTCAGAAGCTTTCCGTGGAGTCAGCAGCTCTGTGCTCACCACTTCTGACACTAGCACAATTTATTTAGATCCTGGGGCTGAAGTTAAGACCTTAGCATCTGATATTTGGTGGGTTTGGGGTTTTTTTTTTCCAATACATATAGGGCATATTTCTCCCCTGAGCCCTTGCTGTATTTATAGCAATCTGCACATGTTAGTGTGATAGCAAAGACTGTCCAAGAGCCAGGCTTCTCTCTCTATTTGTGCTGGTTTGGGTGTCCCCTCCCCCCACACACACACTTTAGAAATCACCCAGACTAGACTCAGCCAGCTCTGGAAATTTGAATGAAGCTTATATTTACAGCTGGCACAATATACAAGCAGATATTTACAGTATAGACAGTTACATACAAGATATACAAGGTAAAAAGGTAATACAGAAACACAACTCTCCTCCCAGAAACCTGAGTCCCCAGGAGAGGCTCTCAACCACCCCCTCACCTTCCCCCTACCCCTCTCAACCTTACCCCAGTCCCAAAGAAGAATGGAGGCTCAGCCAAGAGGATTAAGAAGCAAGGTGAATCAGCCAAAGCAAATGGAGGGTAAGGTTAGAAAGCAAGATGGAGTTCAGCCAGCAGCCCCCAGCTCCCCAGCAGGTGAAGAGCCGAGAGCACAGCCCAGAGCGAAGTGCAGAGCAAAGTGCCTTTATCTAATGTTTTGCTTTTCCTTTCTACAAATCTCAGCAAGACTGTGAGCAAAGTAGACATCACCATTGTTTTCATTTCATAGCCTATAATCTAGTCCTTCTCACCAAAACATTCCAGCTAGCTTCAAACTAGCACACTATTGCAATAAATATTTCAAATACCTTGAGAAGGCAGAAAGCCTCTCTCTCTCTCTGCAGCTTAGCAATACAACTTTTCTCCCATGTTTTCACTTTCCTAAGTGGAGGTGTTTTGTATAAGACTCATTGACATCAGTCTTAAAAGCAAGGGCATTGATACATTCAAACTGAGCTAATTTTCTTGTTTGGTTATTTTATAAGCAGAGTTGGAAGCTTGAAAGGTAGACCAACTGTGCTAACTCTGTAGCAAAAAAAAAAAAAAATGCAATTAACTTTCCTACCTTTATTTAGGTTCAGCATTTAGGTTTGCTTAGATAAAAGACTTTGTAGTAAAGCATCCATGATACTTTCAGAAAGCTTTTTTAGCATGGATTGAGGTCCTGTGTTAATAGCTTGTGTTCTTTGATCTGGTTCTAATTTGGCAGACCATTTCAAGTGACAGCATTTACCTAATTAGGGAAATAAAAGACTAGGTAGAATAATATCACTGAACAGCAGGTGTACCAGATAATGCTCTATGTTTAAACTGGAGTAACTATTTTGAACTGGAGTTACTAGTTTGATGTTAGGAAGAAGTTGTTCACCATGAGGGTAGTAAGACACTGGAAGAGGTTGCCCAGGGAGATGGTGGAAGCCTCATCCCTGGAGGTCTTTTAAGGCCAGGCTGGATGGGGCTCTGAGCAATCTGATCTAGTGCGAGGTGTCACTGCCCATGGCTGGGGGAGCTGGAATGATCCTCGAGGTCCTTTCCAGCCCTGACAATTCTGTGATTCTATGATACTAGAGGGAAAAAAAGAACAATGGAGAGACTTATTATGAAGAAGGCCCCAGAGAGAGAAGGTTAGATAACACCTAACAGCATAGACTGCACCTTGCTGACAACATATGCATGTGGCACAAACAGCAAGCACCACTCAAACCAAAGTTCTCATGATGCTGGCCATCATTTGCCTTTCATTTGGATGCTACTTCCTGCTGTGGACCCCAGGGTCAGCCATGCTTAATGGCTTGTCTTGTGAATGTTGTTGAGCTTCTATGGAATTAGAGTTAGTCCCATACCATCAGTCAATTCTTCTTTGACCTGAAGCTCTAAGACACATCAGAAATGACACAATTTAACTAATGTCGCTAATAACAGAGCGGGGGGAAAAATACCACACACACTGAAGAGCAACTTCTGGGCTAAAACTAATTTGCATGAAATTGTAGGAGGATTTCCATAGTGCCAGTATGGAAAGAAACACAATTACATCATTTACGCCCATGTGCCGCCGATGTTAAATGTCTGGAAAAAATACTTGGTGCAATCTTCCAGTTATCAAGATGAAAACATCTGACAGAGGTGTGTTGGTTTTAATTAAGTCGTAGGGGGTTCTGATGGGAAGTTGCTTCTATTTTCTTGCTCCTTTTTTCCCCCATGTGCTAGTTTGAACCTAGCTAGCATGTTTTGGTGAGAAGAACTAGATTACAGGCTGTGAAAAGGAAACAATGGTGATGTCTACTGCACTCATAGGCTTGCTGAGATGCACAAGAACAAGAACACAAACATAGATAACAGAGTCACTTTCTGGGCTTTGTGGGCTGCACCTCTCTCTTTAACCTCACCTGCTGTCTGTGTGACTAATCCATCTGCTTCCTAACCCCCCTGGCTGACCCTCAAGACTACCTTAAACATAAGGCAAGATCTGGGATAAGGCAGAGGATTGGGAGGAAGGTGACAGGTGGTTGAGAGCCCCTCCTGGGGACTCAGGTTTCTGGGAGGGGAGTTGTGTTTCTGTATTACCTTTTACCTTGTATATTTCTGTATATAACTGTATATACTGTAAATATCTGCTTGTATATTGTGCTAAGCTGTAAATATAAGCTTCATTCAATTTCCAGAGCTGCTGAATCTAGTCTGTGTGATTTCCAAAGTGTGGGGGGGCAGATAACACCCAACCATCACACCCCATCTATCTGTACATTGGGAACTAAGGTCTCTAGCCTGCTGCAGGGCTACTGCTTCAGAAACAAGGAGAAAAGCTTCCCAAATCTACAGAGCATGCTGAAAGGTTTGGATTATATTTTAAAGCCAGGAGCAAAAGAATACTTCAAAATAATAAAGCATTCTTTTGTACAGCAAAGTACCTATCTTCAGCACAGTTTCCTAAGGGAAAAAGCACATGGTAGTTTACAGGCCTGGCAGCTGAGTGAGTGAGAAACAGTTTAAAAGTCCTGCTCTGTCCTGAAAAGAGCAGGGAAAAGAGAAACGTTAAGACAATTGCACATCTGACGTGGCAACATGGTTCATAAAATCCTTATTTAAACATTGAACAGACTTTTGGCAAAGTGGTCAGCCCTGCATTTGCCTGACCTAAACATTCACTAATCAAGAAAAGGTAATCCCCACTGTGCCTCACCCTGATGGTAAATGCTACCCAGATGGTAAATCACTCATCTAAGAGACATAAAATGTGATGTTTATTATTGGCTCCTTGATTTCCATATTCTTTCCAGAAGATCAAAATGTTATTCATGCACTTTTCACAGAGTCACAGAATTACTCAGGTTGGAAAAGACCTCAAAGATCACCCAGTCCAACCTACCACCTCACCCTTCTAATTAGCTAATCCACGGCACTAAGTGCCTCATCCAGTCTCCTCTTAAACACCTCCAGGGATGATGACTGCACCACCTCCCTGGGACATCTTTTAAGTGCAGATTTGACATTTAGTGTCATGAGAACTAGATCTGAGAGCAGAGAGACCTGGACTGCAATGCAGTCAATCCCCAACCCCCATTCACAGCAGTCTCGGCATTATCTGATAATGTTTTCCCTTTGGAGCTCCTGTGCATAGACTCATCCTTAGCATGAAACCTGTGAATGTACTGTTGCCCTACCCATACCTTTAATCCACTCTGTGCTCAAGAGATTTTGTCTTTTCCCTTCTATTTAAATCTGAATCAGCAGCTTAATTATGGTTTTTCAGTTTATGTCCAGCAAGAATGACTGGTTAGGTTAATATTATAAGCATTTGTTTGAACAGGGCTTGCACAGACAGCAGAATGACAACAGGAACTTTTTGTTGCAAGAACATTAAAGAGCATAATAAATGACACCAGCCCTGTTCAGGTAATTTCTGCATATAATCTATAAAACTGCTCTTTAAAATAACTTCAGAGCATCAATGTATCTGTTCACATTAACAATGTCCGAAGGGAAAAATGTCCTAAGGGAAAAAAACCTCCTAAAAGAAAGTGAACTGAGACTCATGGCAGCTCTCTCTATGTCAAACTGAATCTTCTGCCTCTGATCTGCAGCCTACTTTTTTTTCTGCTGGTGGTTTGCTGTGGGTGGATATGGGAGGATGTTTGGAGTTTGAAAGTGTTATTACAAAGGCCAAGTCAGGGCTTCCAAAATCCTGTGGTGTTTGGGAGGTTCTCTTATATTTATCATATTGGCTGCACTTGTGTCTTCTGTCAGTAGTCATAAAATCATAGAATCAACCAGGTTGGAAGAGTCCTCCAAGATCATCCAGTCCAACCTAGCACCCAGCCCTATCCAGTCAACCAGACCATGGCACTAAGTGCCTCATCCAGGCTTTGCTTGAACACTTTCAGGGATGGTGACTCCACCACCTCCCTGGGCAGCCCATTCCAATGCCAATCACTCTCTCTGGCAACAACTTCCTCCTAACATCCAGCCTAGACCTCCCCTGGCACAGCGTGAGACTGTGTCCCCTTGTTCTGTTGCTGGTTGCCTGGCAGAAGAGACCAACCCCCACCTGGCTACAGCCTCCCTTCAGGTAGTTGTAGACAGCAACGAGGTCACCCCTGAGCCTCCTCTTCTCCAGGCTGCACACCCCCAGCTCCCTCAGCCTCTCCTCATAGGGCTCCTCAAAGGTTGTACCAGGGCGCCCTGGCATCACACCAGTCCACACTTGTTGGCTTTCATTTTCCCTGCCTCACCAACATGTCCCTGTGCATTGACCACAGCTGTTTTACTGAGGGCATCTGAAAGCTTACTCTCTACAAAGGGCTTCCTTTCATACGCAACTACAGCAAGCAATGAGTTCCTCAAGGTCAGCTTCTTCAGCACCAAGCATAGTTTCTCTTCTTCCCTAACAATGTAAATCTATCCACATCACCAGCACAGACCTCTGGAGAAGCAAGTACCTCCAGTCTAAAATGGTCACAGCAGGGCTGAGTTTGAACCATGAGCTTTATTTACGCAGGTAAAGTGGTTGATTTTAGTTCCTCAAATTTATATATCACTTAACCTACTTAAAATGCACTTGTAACTGGTATCATAGAATCATAGAATTGTTTAGGTTGGAAGAGACCACACAGATCATTCAGTTCCAACCTCCCTGACACAGGCAAGGACACCTCCCACTAGAACAGGTCACTCAAGGCCTCATCCAGCCTGGCCTTGAACACCTCCAGGCAGGGAGCAGCCATAACCTCCCTGGGCAACCTGTTCCAATGTTTCACCACCTTCCCTGGAAAGAACTTCTTCCTAACATCCAGTTTAAATCTCCCCTATGCCAGTTTAAGTGCATTACTCCTCATTCTGTCATTACAAGACCTTGTCAATAGTCCCTCCCCAGCCCTCCTGTAGTCCCCCCTTCAGATGCTGGAAGGCCACTCCAAGGTCTCCTCGAAGCCTTCTCTTCTCCAGGCTGCAGAGCCTCAACTTTTACAGCCTGTCCTCATAGCAGAGCTGCTGCAGCCCTCTGAGCATCTTTGTGGCCTCTTCTGGACTGTTCCATGTCCTTCTTGTGCTGGGGTCTCCAGAACTGCACACAGTACTCCAGGTGGGGTCTCAGGAGAGCAGAGCAAAGGGACAGAATCCTCACCCTTGCCCTGCTGGCCACACTGCTCTTGATGCAGCCCAGGACAGAGCTGGCTTGTTGGAAATCAAACTCCAGATTTAGAAGCCTATTTAAAGAATCTAAAATATTTTCAACATCGTTTTGTGTCCAAAATTTAATCTGTATTTTTGAGAGTGAAGTTTTAAAGACAGTATTAGCTAAATTCTTTATTCCTGGAAGTAATTTGAGTGAAAATGGATAGCCTTTAGATCACAGAATCTCAGAGACATTCCGGAGCCAGTGCAGAGGAGGGAAACGCAGCTGGGGAAGGACCTGGAGAATGAAGAGCAACTGAAGGAGCTGGGGATGGTTAGACTGAAAAAGAGGAGGCTGAGGGGAGACCTCATCATTGTCTACAGCTACCTGAATGGACATTGTGGAGAGGTTGGTGCTGCCTCTTCTCACAGGTAAATAGTAATAGAACAAGAGGGAATGGTCTCAAGCTGCCACTGGGTACGTTTAGACTGGCTATTAGGAAAGCTTTTTTCCCTGCAAGAGTGGTCAGGCACTGAAATGTGCTGCCCAGGGAGGTGGTGGAGTCACTGAAGAAAGCCTTATATCAGGAGAGCAAGTCTGGGTCCTCTAAAAGTAAACCTAGGGGATGCCTAGTGGGGGGGGTACAAAGGTTGATGGTAGAAACTGTAGTAGCAGCCCCAGGTACAAGCAGGAGAAAAGGTCTGATGGTCTGCTTCAGGAAGAAAAGCAGTACAAGATGTTTTTGAAGGTGTTACTTGAGGAAAAAGAAACATCCTTAGCAAGGAAAGGGACGGAGCTGAAATCTATCATGGGCATATGCTTTGAGTTAGTCAAAACCAGGGACTATTACCAGCTTGGCTTGCTTGGAACATGCAAATTCTTCAGAGAACTCAGAAGAGAGCTAATGGATAATGTGTTTCCCTTTAGAGACAGCTCTTCTAAGAAATGTAGTGTACCTTATATCTAGGTGTGGATTCTGGGATGGCTGTTTCCTGGCTCTGAGCCTTGTGCCCCATGATTTGCCTTGTCTTCCTTAGCAACAAAACTTCAGTGTGCACGCTGAAAACAAATGAGCTGTGATGTTTTCCTAGTACGAAGCCACAAGCACAGCCTTCGTGTTTCTCTGTGTCCAGCTTCACAAACGCGGCCATTGTTTCTGCTTGTTTTCTGTCTTGTGCACTAAAAATACTGGTGGTGTTATGTGTACACAAGGACAAAAGTGCTGCAGCTGCAGCAAAATCGAAAGTTGTCGTACTTCAGCTCCACGTTTCTGCATGGCTGGCACAGTCTTTCTGTCTATTTTTGGTTCGTTATCCATGTGAGACACCCTACTTCTTGTAAAGTGTGCTCTGCTTCCTTAAAGGTCTGGTTGCNCCCAGCGAGGAGAAGAATCAAGTGAAGTAATCTTTGTTTTGCCTTTCTTCTTTTGTATACATCTCAGCAAGACTGTGAGTGAAGTAGACCTCACCATTGTTTTAATTTCTCAGCCTATCATCTAGTTCTTCTCACCAAAACATGCTAGCTAGGCTCAAACTAGCACATTGCTTCAGGAGCCCTGAGGCTGTTTGGTCTGGAGAAGAGAAGACTCAGAGATCTGATCGATGTATACAAATATCTGAGTGGTGGGTGGGAAGTGGCTGGGGCCAAGCTCTTTTTGCTGGTCAGCAGCAACGAAACAAGGAGCAACAACTACAAAGTGCAAAAGAGAAGGTTTCAGCTCAACATGAGGAGAAACTTCCTTACAGTGAGGGTGATGGAGCCCCAGAACAGGCTGCCCGAAGAGGTTGTGGTGTCTCCTTTTCTGGAGACTCCAAAGCTGCCTGGATGCATTCCTGTGTGAACTACCCTAGGGGATCTGCCTTGGCAGGGGGCTTGGATTTGATGACGTCTGGAGGTCCCTTCCAACCTCTAAAGTTCCGTGCTTCTGCGATTCTGTGGCAGAGAGTCATAAACATCTCTTATGACTATAACTTAAATATGATGCTGGACCAGTCACCACAGATGTCACTATGAATCTTTCATGTATTTCTCATCATACAAAAACGTTTCTCAATTTTCTTCTAAAAACCTGGACTGCAGTAAGCTAACCCACAAATGCCTCGTCATGGTCACACTCTTAATCATCACCATTGCTCTGTAGGAGTGTGGCATCTGTTTACTGCGTGTTTGCCTTCTGCTGCTTGATGCTGAAGCTAGCCTGGGAGAAGTGAAAGGAGGAAAGGTGGGACAGAACCTTCCCTGTCCTCAAATCCTTGTCCACTCAGAGATGCAAAAGCTTGTGGGAGCATGACACCACTGAAGTAATTTTGCAGCCTACAGATTCTCCTCCGTGTGCTTTGAAATGCAGAACAGATGGAGACGTGCTGTCAGTGGGGATTACATACTGCAGGAGAGTGACTATGTGCATGAACTCCTTCACAGTTTAAAACCACTCACTGGAGGCTCAGTGGGAGGAAGAAAACATGGGGAAGAGCTGTGATGTCTCAGCCCTGGGCTGAGTCCTGTCCCAGACAGGGAAGCACATCTTGAGAGGCTGTCTCAATTTAAGCTACTTGAGACAGGAGGAGGACTTCTAGAAACCCACAGAGGAAATGGATTTCTTAGTAGCAGCTCTAGGAAGGCCATAAGTGGGGCTGAAATGTGGATTTTTAATGAGGGAAAGACAGTCAGGAAAAGAAGTAACAGAGTGTGCACTGCAATCCAGGCACCCAAAGGAATTGGATCAGGTCAAATGGAAGTAACCTTTGTCTTTTCCTACTGTTTCCTGTTTTCTTCACAGCTTCTATTTTCAGGGCACAGTTAACTCCTGCATGCTGAACCATTTGAAGGCTACACATGCTAGCAAATAAGGATGCACCAAAAATATTTGTGTGATAATTCCTCCTCTTTCAAGAACAATCACAGACTGTTTTGGATCCAGGAGAGTTTCAGAGTCGTTAGCATTCATTTGGAGTTAGATATGGAGCTAATGAGGAGGGATTGCTTTTGAGGCTGTTTATACTAAAATGTAGGTCTCTTAACTCTTGCATAATTTATTATCTTTTTTTTTATTGATATCCTTTTTTAACTATAATTGAGCAATGTGGGTGTCAAGAGGATGGGGCCAGAGTCTTTCCAGTGGAAAAGAGGAATGGGCAGAAACTGGAACAGAGAAAGTTCTATCTAAACACGAGGGGAAACTTCTTACTTTGAGCATGATGGAGTACTGGGACAGGCTGTGCAGAGAACTGCTGCCCAGTATGCAAATGCTTTGACACTGAACCCCATAAAGAGGAAAGTGCCCATATGGTGAATCTGTGCATTGCAGCATGCAACAAGTCTTTGAATTACCTAGTGTTGTATGAGCCAAACCCAATCTTTCCATGGTCAGCAGCAAATTGTCAGGAGGCCTTGTGGTTGTGGCAGCCTGCATAGACAGCCTATACTGTACAGTGGATGGTTCTGGATGAATTTTTGTAGTAGCTTGAAGGTGTACCTCTTGCTGCCCAGTCCGAAGTCTCTATGCCAAAAAAAAAAATAATAATAGTGGTAAAGGAAGTTTTTCTCATGGAAAAACTGGCTGCTCAAGGCTTGAATGATGTCATGGAAAAATTGGCTGCTCACAGCTTGGACAAGCACAGCTCTGCTGGATAAAGCACTGCTGAACAGAGAAACCCAAAGAGTGTTGGTCAATGGAATTAAATCCAGCTGGCAGCCAGTCACAAGTGGTGTTCCTCAGGGCTCAGTGTTGAGACCACTTCTCTTTAGCATCTTTATTGATAACCTTGATAAGGACATGGAGTGTACCATCACTAGCTTCACAGATGACCTCAAGTTAGGTGGCAGTATTGATCTGCACGAGGGTAGGGAGGTTCTACAGAGGGTTTTGGACAGATTGGATCCATCGACCAATGTTAACAGGATGAGCTTCAACAAGGCTAAATGCCAGGTCTTGCACTTGGGCCACATCAACTACAAGCAACACTACAGGCTTGGGGCAGTGTGGCTGGAAAGGGACCTAGGGGTTCCAATTGACAAGCAACTGAGTAAGAGCCAGCAGTGTGCCCAGGTGGAAAAGAAAGCCACTGGCATCCTGGCTTGTATTAGAAATGCTGTGTCCAGCAGGGATATGGAGGTGATTATCCCCTTGTACTGTGCTCTGGTGAGGCCACACCTCAAGTATTGTGTTCAGTTTTGGGCACTTCGTTACAAGAAGGATGTGGAGGTGCTGGAGCAAGTGCAGAGGAGGGCAAGGAAACTGGGGAAGAGCCTGAAGAATAAATTTTATGAGGAGAGACTGACGGAGCTGGGGATGGTTAGTTTGAAGAGGAGGCTGAGGAGAGACCTCATTGCTCTCTAAAACTACCTAAAAGGATGTATGTAGAGAGGTTGGTGCTGGTCTCTTCTCACAGGTAATTAGCAGTAAAACAAGAGGGAATAGCCTCAAAGTGCAGCAGGGTAGATTTAGACTAGATATTAGGAATTTTTTTTTCCCAGCAAGAGTGGTCAGGCATTGGAATAGGCTGCCGGTGCTTGGGAATATGGTTCAGGAGAGAACTTTGTAGAGCAGGGTTACTGGTTGAACACTCAGCTTGGTGCCATCTGCAAACCTGCTGATGGTGCCTTCAATCTTGCTGTCTATATTGTTGATACAAATATTAAACAGCACAGGTCCCAGTGCAGACTCCTGAGGGANCCTTTGCTCCTTGTCCTGTCACTGCGCATCATCCAGCAGAGCCTGGCTCCAGACTCATGGCACTCACCTTTACATATTGATAAACATGAATGAGGTCACCCTTTAGTCCCCTCCTCTCCAAGCTAAAAAGCCCTCAGTCTCTCCCTGTAAGAGAGATGTTCCATTCCCTTCATCATCTTTATCACTCTGCACTGGACTCTCTTAAGCAGTTCTATGTCCTTCTTGAACTGGGGGACCCAGAACTGGACACAGTACTCCAGATGCAGCCTCACCAGGGCAGAGCAGAGTGGGAGGAGAACGACTTGTCACTGATTTCCACCTGGATGGTGAGCCATTGCCCACCACCCAGGATGCAACTATTGAACCACTTCCTCTTCCTAAAGAATGCCTCTATCTTTTTCTTTCTGCAGTTCTGGGGTTCCCAAATTATTTACGTGTCCTACAGTGGTATGAAAACCATTTTACAGTAGTGTTCTGCCCCAATAGACTGCAGCCTTCTCCCTCTTCATGGTTTAGTAGCATCTCAGAAAAGCCTGGAAAACTTTGATTATACCAATGTGGTCTCTTCAGATAACGCTGAATGAAAATATCAGTCATGCTTCCTCCTCCTCATCTATATGAGAGGAGGAAGCACAGAAGAAGTAGTAGAGTCAGAATGTTAAAGGAAATCTGTGGAATTTGGGTATGCCCAAAATGCTGATCTACTGTTTTTTTTCCTTGGGAGAGACTGTCCTTTCCCTCTTGGGTTCATGACAGCAACCATAGAACTTCAAATGCAAGATCCCAGGTCTAACAGCAGTGTTGTCTCTGCAGGAGAAAAACAAAGAAACAAACAAAGAAAACAACCAAACAAACAGAACACACAAAAAAAACACCCAACAAACTAAACCAAACACCCAACCAACAAACATCAAACAAATCTCATCAACACCACCAAATAAAAACAGCTGCAGACTTCTTGATTGCGCTGGGGTCAAAGATTGCTCCCTGCCTTTCCTGCCAAGTCGCTGAAGCCCACAAGTGTTCAGGGAAGGCTCAAACTCTGCAGGACCTTATGCTCGAAATGTGTTGATGGGATGACTGGACCTTGTCCCCAATTGCCTCTCACTTGTCTCTGTGTTTGCAGATGACATTTTTCTTAAAGCAGCGAAATACCACACAGTAGCAGATGATAGGGAGGTGGAGGACTCAGAAAAAGATGTATAATGTTCTGTGATGATAAAGAGTAGAACACTTCCAGTGTTAAGATCTACAAGAGATTTGCCTTGAGATGTCTAAGACTGCCTTTGGACAATTATCTCACAGAAGTATTGGCTTGACAACATCAATATCCTATCCTAAAGAACAGCTGCTTTGGGGACTTAACGTTCATCACACAAACTGCTCCAAGACAACTCTATAAAAGCTGAGCACTTTATTTCCTTTTGAGAAAAGATCAAAAAGATCAACCAGAAAGAAACTGACCTAAAATAAAAGTGCTTTATCTTCACTGTGGGAAGCTGGGAGATATTTCTTTACTGGGACACATTAACAGGATGTTAAATCATAAAAATTGCTTTCTAGGAGAAAGAGAGCTCTTGATAACTGGTGTAAGACACCTGAATCCTTTCCAGTCCTAAAAGCCTCTGCCTGAAGGTGAGTGTGGGGAGCTTTGTGATAATTGTAAGTGGTGGTGTAAGTCGTTCCTGCTTTGAGAGAGGCTTTGTGATGCAGATCCAGCCACATGGGATGGCTAAGACTGTATCCTCTGTGTTACTTAACACAGAAGGTCTCAGGCAGAGTCTCTGTACCCCTTTGGACACAGTCACCATGGGAAGCCATAGCCCTCCTGTGCTGGTTTGAGGATAATTGGAAAATTATAATGTGACAAATTAGATCATTGGTTGTGAAAAGAAAATAATAACAAAGTCTGTATCATTCCTTGGTTCACTGAGAGGGATAAAAAGACAAAAAGTAAATAATTCCCCCCCACCACCTTTTTTTTTGCAATGCTTTGTCCTTTCACATCCCCTTCACTCTGCTCTACTATCTTCCACTAACCTTGACTGGCAGAATACAGCATAAGCTTTGCTGGTTGTTTTGTTTGTCTGTCTGAGAAGGAAGAGGGTGAGAAAGAGATCCTTCTGGGCAGTTTCTTTGCCTGGGAGGGAATTTGGATTTCTGTATTACTTCTAATTTGTGTATAACTGTAAGCACTTGTAAATATATTGTGTATATATGCTTGTAAATTTAGCATTGCTGTAAATAGAGCTTCATCTCACTTCCAAGCCATCTAAGCTGGTCTGGTAAATCTCAATATGGGGAGCGAGGGGAAAGGGATATTCCTAACGCACCACACCCTCCTCATCTAGAGCTGCTCTATGTCACTACACTGTTCCTTATTTACTCTGCTCTCCTGAGACCCCACCTGGAGTACTGTGTGCAGTTCTGGAGCCCCCAACACAAGAAGGACATGGAACTGTCCACAAAGATGCTCTGCTGTGAGGACAGGCCATAAGAGTTGGGGCTCTGCAGCCTGGAGAAGAGAAGGCTTTGAGTAGACCTTTGAGTGGCCTTCCAGTATCTGAAGGAGGCCTGCAGGAGAGGTGGGGAGAGACTATTGACAAGGTCTTGTAATGACAGGACAAGGAGTAATGGGTTTAAACTGGAAGAGGGAAGATTGAAACTGGATTTTAGGAAATAGTTCTTTACAGTGAGGGTGGTGAGACACTGGCACAGGTTGCCCAGGGATGCTCTGGCTGCTCCCTCCCTGGAGGTGTTCAAGGCCAGGTTGGATGAGGCTTTGAGTGACCTGTTCTAGTGGGAGCTGTCCCTGCCTATGGGAGGGGGGTGAAACTGGATGAGCTTTGAGGTCCCTTCCAACCTAAACCATTCTATGATCACAACATAGCTCTTTTTTCTTCAGAGTGGCCTTTCTTCTGGACCTGGTGCAGTACAAATACACTAGTCTCACAAGCAAGTATGATTACAAGTTGAACACGGGAGTTCCTGAGGTCTTGATGGTAGTAAATGAGTATTCTTGAGCTTTCTTTTCTCCCTTCCTCTGTCTCTCTCCTGATTCCTGCATTAACAGCATGCTTCACCTGATAGGCTGCAAGCAACACTTTGAAACAGGTCTTTTAGTTTATCAGCAGAAAGACTGTATCGATGAATCCTTCCACAGTGCAAGTGATTCATCCTACAGGGAGGGAAATTCCAATGAGACCTGAACACAGTCAATGTGAAGGTAAATCAGATGCTTGCGAAAGAAAACCAGGCTGCAGCAATCAAACGCTGCTGCTGCACATGCAGGAAGAGATGGAAAACTTGATTGAGAGTTGTTAGGGATGATCTGTCTCTGTGGGCACAGAGGCTTGAATTGTTCAGTGAGGGCTACTGTCACTCTGCTAAAATACAGAGATCCCAGAGATTGCTAAATCAATCCTGTCTTGGAACTCTTAACTCAAGCAACTGCCAATTATCCTACATTCAATTAATACCCTTTTGAAAGAGGACAGTTCCCTGGAGGATGTGCTAGAAGCTAGATTCCCAAGAAGTAAAAAATAGGCCTCTCACCTCAAGGTAGGATCAGCTGGATTTACAACCATGATTGTCATCAGCCTGGCTTATTTAGCCTCCCAGCATAGAGACTATATACCTGTCCTGTATCTTCACAGATGGATGCTGGAACAACATCCCCAAAAATACCTCAAAACTTTGATCTGTCTTTGGTGTGTCTCCCTCAAATGCATTTAGACTAAACCCTTGCTTCACTGACCTTTCCTCTTGGGTCTCATTTTCAGCACTTGTTTATCCTCCTGCACTTTCATTTCTTCCTTTGAGTTTCACACTAGTTACAAATAAGGTAAAATTAAAGCAAGACATCTATTTTTTTTTTAAACTATATATATTTATTTATAAGTTGGCTCTGCCTCCCTCATAACATGACACAGAGTTTATAATGGTTTGGATGTTTAGTTGGGTGTTAATCTTCACCACAGGAATGGTTACAGATAGTCAGAACAGTATTTGGAAAAGATAGCTCCAAAAGTAGCAGCAATACCCAACTTACAAAAGGAGGGAGCTTTCCAGGGACTTAGGAATACATCAAATACTCACAATGCTCTTTGCTGACTGTGGGAATTCCTCTAAGGTCTCTTTCAGCAGAGAATTCTCCTAAAACTGCTACAGGTACTCATCTACACAGATGGGGAGGGAGAACTTGAGAGAAAGAGCTCACTCTCTCCACAACTGTTCCATGCCTCATGCCATGAGTTTTAGCATGTCCGCCTGCCAAGATCTGCGCTTTGGCCACAACAACCCCATGGAGACAGAGTGTCTGGAGAGCAGCCAGGCAGAGAAGGAGCTGGTGGTATTGGTTGGCAGCTGAATATGAGCCAGCAGCGTGCCCAGGTGTCCAAGAAGGCCAATGGCATCCTGGTCTGTATCATGAATAGTATGGCCAGCAGGACCAGGGAAGTTCTGCCCCTGTACTGGGCCTCTCAATTTCAGAAAGATGTTGAGGTGCTTGTACATGTCCAGAGAAGGGCACCAAGGCTGGTGAGGAGCCTGGAGCACAGCCCTGTGAGGAGAGGCTGGGGGAGCTGGGGGTGTGCAGCCTGGAGAAAAGGAGGCTTAAGGCAGAGCTCATTGCTCTCTACAGCTACATGAAAGGAGGTTTTGGCCAGGTCTCTTCTCACAGGCAACCAGAGATAGAATAAGAGGATACAGCCTCTAACTGTGCCAGGACAGGTCTAGGCTGGATGTTAGGAAGAAGGTCTTCACAGAAAGAGTGACTAGCATTGGAATGGGTTGCCTGGGGAGGTGGTGGAGACTCTGTCCCTGGAGGTGTTTAAAAGGAGACTGGATGAGGCACTCAGTGCCATGGTTTAGTTATTGAGAAGGTGTTAGGTGATAGGTTGGCCCTGATGATCTTGGAGGTAAATTCTGTGATTTCAATGACAAGCCAAGTCTAGTTTTGTCAGACAACACACAGGTGAGCATTTCCAAACTCAGACAATAGCAGTGGCCAGCAGGAACAGGTAAACATTTTTCCTTTGCCCAGGCTTGCCCCAGCACAGGGTCTGTGTCTTACCATGCCTAACAGGGCACTAATGAGTAAGGGGTCATATGAGCCCTGGGTGGAGGGAGGTGTCTCACTCCTGGCTCCCTCTATCCCAGCTTTTCCCACTTCCCTCCATCCCGGCTTTGCAGCCCAGAGGGGCTCTGGAAGTGCTGCCACAACACTTGACCAGTAGTTACCAACAACATGGAAAAAAAACAACCCTATATTGACTTGCAACCATTTTAGACAATGCAAATCCAGCTTTACCTTTTTTCCCATCAGCATAGCATTCTATCTCCACCCTCAACAAAAAAACACTTGTCTGTAGCTGTAGTGCTTGGGAGTGTCCTTTTCCTGTGCCCCTCTTGACTCTGCTGTGTTAGTTTCACCTTCAGGGCTATGGTCTCTTGTCACTGAAAGAGGTACTTGACTGATACTCGTTTTCTTTACTGCATGCAGCCAAGACATTAATTTCCTTTACAGTTCCAGAGGCTCATCAGGGCTCTTGAGGGGAGGCCCAGCCTGAAATACAACCAGGCAAGATGAGCACTCTCATTAGCCAATTTTGTAGACCTGTTCTCTCTCTCTCTCTCTCTCTCTCTCATAGAATCATAGAATGGTTTGGGTTGGAAGGGACCTCCAAAGGTCATCAAGTCCAATCTCCTTGCAGTCAGCAAGGATATCCTCCATTAGATCAGGATGCCATAGCCTTATTGAGCCTGACCTTGAATATCTCCATGGATGAGACTTCAGATACATTCCTGGGCAACATGCTGCAGTGTTCCACCACCCTCATGGTAAAGAACTTGTTCCTACCATTCAGTCTAAATCTACTCTCCTCTTAGTTAAAACTGTTGCCCCTTGTCCTGTCACTGCAAGACTTTGTAAACAGTCCCTCTCCCAGCTTCTTGTAAGCTCCGTTCAGGCCTCCCTGGAGCCTTCTCTTCTCCAGACTGCAGAACCCCAGCTCCCTCAGCCGGTCCTCATAAAGAGAGCTGTTCCAGCTGCCTGATCATTTTCATGGCCCTCACTCTGTATCCACTCCATCAGGTCCATGTCCTTCCTGTGGAGCCAGAGTCAGAACTGATCATATATAGAGAACTACTTGAAGCAGCAGGTGAACCATGAATTACACACTGCTACAACCAGTATCGCGACTAGTAAGACATGTGTCAGGGGTAGAAGGTATGTGTGGGACAACACTGCAGCAGAAAAATGTGAGCAGGAGCAGGATCCACTTGGTTAAGGTGGTTCCTAAGTGACTGAGGTCCATGCACTGGACGTGCAGTAACCTGTTAGAAATAAAAACTCAGGAACCTGAAAACATGTGAGCTAAACACATCTTGTGCAAAGTATGCCTTGGCTCAACACATTGAGTAGGTAGCCTTCCCCAAATTTCACTGTGGTGTCATTGCATGTTTCACCCTTTTATTTCTTCCTTTTTTTCCCATCACAGTGGCAACTCAGATTAAAAGGAAAAAAATCTCCAAGGGAAATGATATCACGTACTTCATTCTAATAGCCCTGCCACTTAAAAAGCCCTTTCCCCTGCAACTTACTAGCAGCACATGCTGCTAGAAGTAATTTTTTGAGCCCTTTTTTCAACATCCATCATTTCCTCCCATAGCCTGCTTCTCTTAGCAGTATTTACTTCTGGATTTACATTTCTGCCTTTGATTTCACACAAGCCATCTGAGAGTGCATCTGAAACTGAACTGTCAGAATTTAAGTGGTGATAGCAGTTTCTACATATGCAGGCAATCACAAACCTCAAAGGTTTTCTGTGTATGTGTAGTCGAGTACATTGGTAGCCAAATAGTAACTGATGGTCATGAATCACACAGAACATCAGAAGTTGGAAGGGACCTCCAGAGATCATAGAGTCCAACCCCTCTGCCAAGCAGGATCCCCCTAGGGTAGTTCATACAGGAATGTGTCCAGGTGGGTCTGGAAAGTCTCCAGAGAAGGAGACTCTCTGGGAAGCCTGTTCCAGGGCTCCATCACCCTCACTGTAAATAGGCNGGAGCCTCAAACTGGACACGGTATTCTAGGCATGAAGAACTGAACCAGTCAGGAAGGTAACTACAGTAACTGCAGCTGGCAGTGAAAGGGACAACATAGTGACTTACACAATGCAGCAGGCTGCCAATGGCTTTCCTCTTACTGGAGCAAGCTCCAGGTTCAGGGAAATGAACACCTCAGATATAGAACTCCTGAGAATTGAATGTTGGTTTTTTACTTGCTTCTCCCTGCCACCTTCTGCCTCCACTGCAAATCTCGTAATTTAACAGTAATTATTTGTCTGAGGCTGTGTCTGAAAACCCAAACCCTTGAAGTGATCTAAGCTACATAAGTAGGACTAATAACTACCTGTTTGATACTCATTTCCCAAGTCACTAAATCCCTCTCTAGTTCCACTTTTCTATCTAATGCTCATCTGTGAAATACTAAGAGGTCTTCTAGTGATGAAGAATACATAACCAGAAGTTTCTAATTTCTATTTAATTGCTGACATGCTCTGCCAATAGCCTTAATCTTTCAGTTACCAGTGGGAATATTTGTAAGCCTAAAGTTAATATTAAGTGGATGGTATTTCCTAAAACACTGTGTTTCATCTTTTCCAAATGAATGCTGAATGAGTTTGTCTTGTATAACTGAGTGGATTTGGCTAGGGGGCTTAAGTAATAACCTGATTTGAGTTTGACACTAGAAAGAAAATCAGGGCTTTTTTACCAGGGGAAAGAGAGGAATTTGCAAGACAATTAGCAGTAAGGATTGAATAGCCCAGGTGGATTGGAATGACTTAGGGTATAGTTAAATATCTCTTGGATTTAAATCTCTCTGGGTTTTAAGGTATCCCTTTTAAAAAGAAAAAAATGCTGAACAGAATAGGGATAAAAGTGTTCAGCTAGAGGCTGAGACAGCTTGCCTTGTCAGTTATATAGTAGAGACAACAGGGAGAAAGTTTCCACCTCTCCAAAACCCAAAGATTAAAGGTCATTGAAAGAAATAGAAGTATATTACTGCTTTACAGATGAAGGAGGTTGCACAATAGTTACAGAGTAAAAAACTCTTATGGATTACACTTAAACTAAAGTTGATCTATAACAAATAGAATACAAAGCTGAATAATGCTTACAAATATGTTTGAATATGTGGAGCAGTGAACCTCAAAGCTGTCTCTGATTTACAGCTCCCTAGCATAAGCTCTAGTAGGACAGACTATATTTCGCTGTTTGTTATAGTGTTTCCAGCAGAATGTGGGTCCCCAGGTCAGGTCCCTGTGAACAAACTGCATCTGTGTACGTGTGTGTTAGAGAAAATCATCTGGGTGGTGAAAGCAGATCTTGTTAAAGTTGCCATGCTGAGAGAAGCTAAAGTGTTTCTCCATCTTGGAAAGAAACGGTTTCTCTTCTGAAGATGAAAGAAGGTCTTTTGGGGTACATAAATGGGAAGGTTCTATCAACGAAACTCAATCCTGTAAGCCCAAAGCCTATGACGTGAAATGAGGGTAAAAGTGATTACCTAGTCAAGGGATGACTGACTGGAAGTTATGTCAGACACGTCACAAGTATTTACAAAGACAAAGGGTGTGAAAAAGAAAAGCAAGGTTAGAAACTGAAAACTACTTTCTAACAATCAGACCAGCAAAGCAAGGCTAGGTTGTCAAGCCTATTTGAAAGTCATAGAGGGCAGACACTCTGTGTCTTCACAACTCACCTGTCAGAAGCTTACACAGTACAGACAACACTGATAGTATTCTTTGATAGATTGAAAAACCTTTCATGGTCCTAACACATCCTGCTAGTGGATGGGTTGGGAAAGAGGGAGCTCACTTTAGCAGCAAAGAACATGCAGGGGACTTAATGGTAGTACCAGAAAGGCCACTTAGCAAACAGTTCATCATCCTGAGCTGTGCAGAACTGAATGAGATGGTGTGCACTCCAGACATATCTTTCATCTCTTTCATTGCTGAAGCAGTGGACACTCTTTAGTTTCACCATTGGACTGGTCTGTCACCTATGCAGCTATGTCCATAAGGGATGCTACATCGCATCTCCTCTTTTAAAGGATATCTGGGTCTTTGTTTTTAAATGAAAGGAACGCTGCTCTGAAGCTAGAGTTTACTTGTGGTAAAAGGGACATTGAGAAGATTACTTTCCTGTGGCTTCTAAGCAAGAATTAAGTTCTCATTCAGTCATTAGGATGTTCACGAAGGAGCTACAACATCAGAATGGCTGTGTTTGGTCTTGTGATAGTGGAAGCAAGACAGCTTCCTCTATCATTTCAGGCACTAAAATGAGCTGCCCAGGGAGGTGGTTAAGTCACCAACCCTGGATGTGTTTAAGGGTCATCTGTATGTGGTGCTTAGGGATATGGTTTAAGATCAATCTTGTAGAGTAGGGTTTATAGGTTGGACTTGGTGATCCTGAGGGGCTTTTCCAACCTGGATGTTTCTGTGAATCTGTGACCTGACCCTCCTTTGAGCAATGAGATTGTTACAGGTGATCTCCAAAGGTCCGTTCCAAGCTCATCCATTCTGCAGTAGCATCATAAAACACAGTCCAGCATCTGAACACTAGGAGATATATCTTCACAGAGAGGGTTGGAATCATTGGAATGATCTGTCCAGCCCAGTGGTGGAGTCAGCATCCCTGGAGGTGTTTAAGCAGCCTGTGCACCTGGCACTTAGGGATGTGGTTTTGTGTTGACCCTTCGGTGCTGGTTCAAAGGCTGGACTGGATGATCTTTGACATGTTTGCTAACCATGTGCTCTCTGTGATTCTGTGATCTCTTCACTATTAAGAGACTTCTCCAGTCATTAGCAGAAGCTTATGTGGCTGTAAACACCACAAAGTCAGTTAGACATGACAGTAGTGCCTTCACAAGACTTAAAAAAAGCATGATTCCTAAAGTATCATGACTGACTTTGCCACAACAGCACTTGTACATAATTACCTTGTTATTAAAACATTTGGGGCAGAGTCACATGCTCCAAACATTCCTCTAAACCTACATGCTCCACAACTTTGTGAAAGAAACCTGAATATTCTTGTGTGAACAGGAATGTGCATCTTGCATCTCCTTGTGGATCACAGGAGCTTCCTTCTGCTCCTCATTCCCTTTTGCTTATCCCATAATACCTTTGCCCCTGTATCCAACAAAGACTGTTTACCCCTTTGAGACAGGTTTATCCCATGTGTTGTCAGCAGGCCTGGTGGCCTGTAAATCAACCCCTGCTAGAAGACTAAAATGCATGCATATTGTATGTGTTCTTAAGCAACCATTTTGTACCTCTAATGCTCAAATCTGGTAGATACTTCCCATAAGAATGCATAACTCCGATAATTAGTGCATGGTACATTTATCCAGGAGAGAAAGGATGGTGATCATTTGGAGTCTTTGATTTTTGGCTGCAAGATGTTTGGAGTTTCACTCTGAGAACTATTTGCAAGGTCTTGTAATGCCAAGATGAGGGGTTTAAACTGGCAGAGGGGAGATTCAAAGTATATGTTAGGAAAGGGTTCTTTACAGTGAGGGTGGTGAGACACAGGCACAGGTTGCCCAGGGAGGTTGTGGCTGCTCCCTCGCTGGAGGTGTTCAAGGCCAGGTTGGATGAGGCCTTGAGCAACCTGTTCTAGTGGGAGGTGTCCCTGCCTATGTCAGGGGGTTGTAACTAGATGATCTTTGAGGGCTCTTCCAAACTGAACCATTCTATGAACTGTATTTACTACTACAATGTTTCACTTGATGTCTGCCATTTGAACCTGGGTGATGAAACCTAAGTAAATTCAGTGCTGACTGAAGATTTATGACTGGGAAAGACTGAGTGTGAAAGGTGGTGACTAAAAATGCTCAGTTTTCAGTTGCAATTAACAGGTAAGCAATTGTACTCAGAGTCTCAGTAACTGGTGAGGGCCTCTTGGGAGCTAATAGCAGCCAAGGTGGAAGGGGAAGCACAGAAAAAGCAGCCAACAACAGTTCGTTGACAAGGTTTAGTACCCTACATCAACCCACTTACACATCAACTAAAAGACAATGTTGCTCTTGAGCAGCTTGAGAAAGTTGCTTTCTCTTCCCAGAGCAATTCAGACATTTTAAATGCTCCTTCTTTAGTGTCACGGGTTGTGTTGAATCTTCTGCTATTCATACCATGATGCCATTACGCCAGCTTCAAAATCAAACTGCTGGCTGAAGCAAAGTATTATAAGGCTTGAACTTCAGACTGTAACCTGAGAGGCTTCTTACTGCAGTTACTGCTCTCAGGCTTGGGGTCTGGGGTGGTGGTCTTTTTTCTGGGGTTGGCACAGGGTGGAAGAGGTGGGGGCTTAGCTTGTTGGTTTCTGCTTGCTGCATTTTGCTGTGCTTTTTCTGCCAACAGGTTAAGGTAATTGTGCATTATTACCTCACTTATATTAACCTCTTTTTAATTCAACCCAGAAGGTGGGTTTTGTATGTTTCTTTCCCTCACTTCTGTGTTTTAAGGAAAGAGGCAGGTTAACATGTTACATTTAGGTAAGCTATTTTTTTCCTGAACAGGTTTGATTTCTTTGCTTGAGAATTAATCCTAGAATTAATTCTCTCTACTACATCTTCTTCCTTAAAGAAGGGCTTTCTTCAGCCTGGTCTTGAGAAGTTGCACAATGCACACTCTCTCTGGGGAACCTCTTACCAATTTTAACTACCCTTGTGGTGAAACTGCCACTCATGTTCCTGTCCTGCCAGAGTCTCCCCTGATTCACTTTATGACCACTGCTTCCATTCTCCTGCCATTTGCCTCACTAGAGCCTGGTTACACTTTTTGTAGGTGACCCTCTTTGTAGGTGTCGTAGGACCCTTTTAGGTCTGTTTTAAGTCATCAATTTTCCAGTTCCTTTGCAGGACATGTTCTCCAGACCCTCTAACATTCTGGTGGCCTCTGCTGGACCTGATCAGTTTTATCAAAATCTTCCTCATACAGGAGTACCCAAATATGGATGCATTATGCCAGACTCATTCTACCAAGTACTATGTAAAGAAGAACAATCACACCCCCAGCTCATTACTCTCTTAATACCTCCCAAGACGATGTTAATTCCCATAAGTGCCAGGCCACACAGATGGCTTGTGTTTAGCCCATCCTCCCCAAGAATTCACACTGCATTTTCAGTAGTCCAGCTTGTTGAATGCACCCCAGCCTGTATTGCTCAAGGAAGCTAAGACTGTTTCAGGCACAGGAATTTGTTTAATTTTATTCCTACAATTTGTGTAGGTCCCCTCTAATTACATCACTGTCCCCATGCATAAAAAGTATGCCCCCAGTTTGGTGGTGTCCACAGACTTATTGCTGCACGTTCGTTAAACAGGTCCCAGGGCAAAAACACTGAAGAACTTCATGCCTCAGCCTTCAGACACAACGCAACCCATTAACCAGTACTCTTCCAGACCACGAATCCAGGTAGTAGTATTTTAGTTATCCAGTAGTTCACCTATTCAGGCCATAATATCCTAATGTGGTGTAAGAATAGTCTGGGAGAATGTATCAAAAGCCATGCTGGAGTCCAACTACACATCCACCACATTCCTTGCATTTGCAAAACCAGTCATTTCATCACAGAAGACAATCAGGTTGATCCACTTTGATTTACCTTTAGTAACACATGCTCCTCTCCTTCAGATATTCAGAAGTGGCGTGGGTGGACTTGCTCCATGATCCTCCCAGAGATCAAAGTGAAACTGCAGTTCAACGAATTATCTTTCATGCTGTCTAAAAAGACTGGTGAAATATTTGCCATTTTCCAGTACCAGGGCACTGGTACTGGATCTTGAAAAGGTACTAGAGAGCGAGTAGCCTTGCAGTGGCATGGGTAGGTTCTCTCAGCACCCTCAGATGCAATTGGTCTAGTCTAGAGACCTACAGGATCAATACAACTCTACTGCTCTAGGAAAGAACTGAGCAACTACTGGAGATTTTTGTTCTCAGCTTTGCTGTTTGTAAACACTGTATGAGGGTCAATCCTAAATGAGAATAAATTTGTCATATAGTTGCCTACTTCATGATTTACTACTGTTAATGAAAATATCCCTTTTATTCAGTTTCTAGCCATTTCCTTGTATATGCCCTTACCATTATTAGCCAGCTAATGCTGGCTAATACCTTTCCACTGTTAAAAGTCCTAAAGGAGACAAACTTCTTTTACCTGAAACATTTGGAGGTTTTGTTTGTTTTGTTCTGAGCTTTTGTAAGTATGTTAACAGTAAAAGAAGAGCTAGAGAGAACCTCCACCCACCACTGGATGAAGGGGGAAACCTGGTGACCATAGACGAGACAAAGGCTGAGCTGCTGAGTGGCTACTTTGCCTCAGTCCTTGTCACTGACACCAGTTGCTCCATGAGAGTTCAGTTCCTGGAACTGGAAGACAGGGATGGGGAGCAGAAAGTAGCCCCCACAATCCAGAAGGACATGATCAATGACTTATTGTGCCACTTAAACGTGCAGGGACAGGATGGGATCTGCCCAAGGGTACTTAAGGAGCTGACAAATGTGATCACCAAATCACTCACCATTATTTATCAACAGTCCTAACCAGGAAGGTCCCAGCTGACTGGAGGATGGCAATTGTGACACCCATCTACAAGGGCCAAAAGGGTGATGCAGGGAACTACATAGAGGCCTGTCAGTCTGACCTCGGTGCCAGGGAAGATTATGCAGCAGGTCATCCTGAGTGCCATCACGTGGCACCTACGAGACAATCAGGCAATTCGGCCCAGTCAGCATGTGTTTGTGAAAGGCAGGTCCTGCCTGACTAATCTGATATCCTTCTACAAGGTGAACTGCCTAGTGGATGAGGAAAGTGCTGGGGACAGTGTCTACCTGGACTTTGGTGAAGCCTTTGGCATCATGTCCAACAGCATTCTCCTTCAGAAAATCATGGCACAAGCTTGGGTAAGTACACTCTGCACTGGATGAACAACTGGCTGGATGGGCAGCCCCACTGAGTGATGGTGAACGAGTTAAATCTGGCTGGCACCCAGTCACAAGCAGTGTTCCCCAGTGTTCTGTACTGGGACCTGTTCTCTTTAGTATCTTTATCAATGATCTGGATGAGGAGACTGAGTGCACCCTCAGTAAATTTGTAGATGACACAAAGCTGGGTGGCTGTGTCAGTCTGCTAGAGGGTAGCGAGGCCATGCAGCAGGACCTGGACAGGTTAGACTTATGGACCAAGGCTAATTGTATGAAGTTTAACAAGACCAAGTGCCAGGTCCTTCACCTGTGTCACAACAACCCCACGGAGAGCTAAAGACTTCGGGGATGTGTGGCTGGAAAGCTGTGACTCAGAGAGGGACCTGGGGATATTGGCTGACAGTCGACTGAATATGAGTCAGCAGTGTGCCCAGGTGGCCAGGAAAGCCAATGGCATCCTGGCTTGTACTAGAAATACTGTGGCCAGCAGGAACAGGGAGGTGATCGTGCCCCTGTAGTCAGTACTGCTGAGGCCACACCTCTGAGTACTGCGTTCAGTTCCAGGCTACTCACTACAAGGACACTGAGGTTCTGGCGTGTGTCCAAAGAAGGGCAGTGAGGCTGGTGAAAGGCCTGACACACATGGGCTACAAGGAGTGTCTAAGGGAGCTGGGGGATGTTGAGTCTGGAGGACACTGAGGGGAGACCTCATTGCTCTCTACAACTACCTGAAGGGATGCCGGAGCGAGGAGGGAACAGCCTCTTCTCCTTGGTGATAACTGACAGGATTAGAGGAAATGGTTTCAGCTACCCCAGGGGAGGTTCAGCCTGGATGCTAGGAAATAATTTTTCACAGAGAGGCTCTCAGACATTTAAATGATCTGCCCAGGGCAGTGGAGGATTCACCATCCCTGGAGGTGTTTAAACAGCCTGTGGACTTAGGGATGTGGTTTAGGATTGATCCTAAACTGGGTTGGGGGTTGGACTGGATGATCTGTGAGGTCTCTTGCAATCAGATGTTTTCTGTGACTGTTTTCTGTCAGGAGAGCTCAGACAGATTCTATTCCATGAACTGTTTTGTCTACAAAATGTACACTTCCAGAAACTAGACCTTCAATTTACTTGTGTTCATGTGAAAACCATGAGGGCTAGTGCAAGCAAAGCTAACAGAGGGAATACTTTAAAAGCTATTTCTTTTCTGAAATTCTGTAGTTTGATCACAGCTCAGACTGCAACACTAACAAAAATTTTCACCTCTCTACAATAACTGAGTGCTGCAATTCAGACAAGGCATACACCTAGTCAGCTATGACCCTAGATACACTAGTCACTGGCTAAGTTTCAGAAATGTCACTTATAGGCTAGCACACTCTTCAATGGCATTGCCAAAGGCATTAGAACTGATGTAGGGTAATGAAGTTGAGAAGAGAGCAAACCATTGCCTTGGTTCTGAAGGTCTCAACAAACCTTGTCGCAAGGGGTGCATTAAATTGTTAAGAGCAGGCAGGGACACATCATTTTGCTTCAGGCAGCATCTTTTATGAAGTATCTATAGAAAAGAAACAAAAATGCAATAGCCAGTGGCATTTGGCTTTGGAAACACAAGGAAGAAATAAAACCAACAAAAGGCAGGCATCCAGCTCATAATTTCATGCACGTTCTTATAGTTTGTTGCTTTGACTTCTGGCTGTTTGAGCACCAATTCCAGAATTCTAGAAGTACTTCTAAAACAATTCCTTTCTATTGTACTCTAGAATAGCTCTGTAGGCAACAGGCAAAGGCTCATGTAGACTCATTTGTGGTTAACAAGAATGTAAACTTCCGACAGACAAGATATGCCAGGGTAAGCACACAACTCTTGAAGTTAAACAGAGCAGAACTACAGTGCTGGCCTAATGGGCTTAGCTTCTGATTAACACACTCTTAAACCCAAGCATAGAACCTGAAAACCCAGTACACAAAAAAAGGCTAAGTTATCTGCTGGGCAAGGAGGAAAACATCCTGTATGTCTGTGTCAGGTCTGAACAGCTCATTGCCAGTTGCATCCTTAGCCAATGTCAAGGACTTCCTTGTGGCTCATTCCTGGGTTGGCACAGAGGAAAGAAAGAAGGAAGTAAGTAGGTATTTTAAAGCACTGCATAAAGAAACACACACTTCATTGTGAGCATGAAGTTTGCTCTGGCAACTTCAGAATCCGGGCAGATGAACTTTTACATACTTGTCTTCATATCTGGTATCGAGCCTTTTGGTATTAAACTGAGCACAGCATGAGCCCCCCACTTTATGCATAGTTATTGACCAAAGACCTTGCTTTTCAACTTGCCAAGAACCTTCTTAATTACGTCGGATGGAGTGTTTTAAGTCAGTTGCAGCTTGCCACCAAGCTGCATGTCTTGCCACCAGCACTCCCAGCTCCAAGTTTCTGCGTCCGTCACTTAAAACAACATCTGCTTCTGAGGAAATCTCTGGGGCATGCGGCGCCTCAGAGCATTCTCTGCCGAAAAGTCAATCACCTTCACTAGCCTCACCCTGCTCACGAGTTCGACTCATTTTACAGGGGCTGAGCACCCTGGAGACTCGGCCGTCCTCCCCCCGCCCTGGGTCCCGGAACGGCCGGAGGCTGCTGATGGCCTGCAGACAAGGCGCCGGGACGGCCGCTCCTGCCGCCGGACCCCACCGCCCCGGCACACGCCGCCAGGCCCAGCCTCGCTCCTCGGGGGAGGGGGCAACCGGAGCCGTGCCCCGGCTGAACGCACCGCGCGCATGCGCTCTGAGCGCGGCGCCCCCGCTCGGCTCCGGTCGGACTGCGCTCGGATATTTCCGCCTCTTTGTTTTAAACTCTGGGCCCAGCCTTTTAATTTTATACCCCCTCCCCCTTGGTGGGTTTTTGGTTTGTTTATTTATTATTTTGGTTGTTTGGGGTTGGGTTTGTTTGTTTGGGTTTTTTTTGGCAGGGGAAGGGAAGAGGGACTGTTGGTTCCCTCTGTCTGATTACCTGCCTCGCGTCCTCTGCTTTCTCTCAGTGGTGGCGCCCGGGGAAGGACGGGCCGGGGAGCAGAGGGTCGGTGGCAGGGTGGAAAACCCCACGCCAGCCCCGAGAAGCGACCGCCCCTCGTCCCCGCCAGCGGACACGGCGCCACCCCTCCCCCGTCAGGTCAGTCCGGGGCCGCGGCATTGCGTGGGGTGGCGTGGGGGGCCACCGGCGGCGGGGCCGAGGTCCCGGCCTTCCCCTGCCTTGCTGTGAGGCCGCAGGTCGTTTGAGGCCAGACAAGGGTCTTGAGGGCCGGACGGGCCTGCCGATTCCCTAGCTCGGGTTGTTCGCGGTAGGGGCCTGCGGGGGCACGTGTGAACGTGGGGAGGGGAACGAGGCGAGGGTCTTCTTCGCCCCGAGGGGTGGGGGTCCGCTGAGGAGCGGCACCTCTAGCCACAAAGGTGTCTGGAGTTTGGACGAGGTGCTGTGCTTGAACTTGCCATGCTACGGCAAGCACGCTGTGTTTTCGGGTGTGTGTGTGTGTTAACAGGAGGGGTTGGGTTTTACCTGCTCAAACAGCCCTCGCAGAGCAGAGTCTTCTGTGGGCCAGGGACGCATCTGTCCCTGCCCTTCCTTTTGCCTGGACAGCTCCCCTCCCAGGGGAGAGTGGCTCCTGTGGGGGAAAGGAAATCCTGACACCCACCACCACCGCCGCCCCCACCCCACCTCTTCCTGCCCGCCAGCAGAGCTGCCTGTTGTGTGGAGGTGCCTGTGGGAGTTCAGTGGCGGGCAAGGTAGTCCTGCCTGTGGGAAGTCGAGGTGGATGGAGCTGCCCTGACTTGTCCCAGGATGGTCTGTCTCCTTCAGTGGTGGGGTTGCAGGACTTTGGCTTTGGGAGAGAGGGACGATTTAAGAGATGCGATGGCCGTTGGTAGTGGTGGAGATGCATTTCCAGGTAAGACGGAGAATAGAGGGGTTATGCCCCATGCAGTGCGGGTATGTGACTTAGGTATTGTGTATGTAAATAGCCTGCAGAATTTTAAGTTTTGTGCTAAGTAGGTAATGAAGTGGTACTGGTAAGTAAAATACAGAACGCGTGTCTAAGTTGTTTTAAGGTCTAAGGATATATACACACAGGTTCATAGTGACACTTGATATTGCAAGATTCTGATTGTTTTCCCAAACACTTAAGTTTTTAGTGAGCTGTGCTGCTGTGAAGTTTGGTCCCTAAGTTGGACTCCTTTAGTCTGAAGGTGTTGACTACTGCTTTAGAGTGTCCTCTGTGAGAAATTTAGCATGTTCTTAAGTTAATAAGCCTCACAGAAGTTTGGATTATTATCATTCATGAAGTATTTGGATGTTGTTTTGTTACTTCACGTTTGACGGGTTTAATTGCTGCAACACTATCACTCCATGAAGTCTTTGTTGTTTCCTGCCTTCTGTATGAAATGCACACCTGATGAATCAATGGATTAAGTTCTGTTATCTGTATATTTTCTGGGATGATTTTGTGGAAATGTTTTGTTTGGTATTTCCCCCCCATGTAATCCTGCCAAACTCTATCCCAGAGTTCACGGAATAATTCTGTTTGTGAATTAGAAATTTAGAATTTAAACTTTTTGAAAATTGAAAATTGATATGAGAAACCGAGAGCTCTGGGGCTGCTTAGTCTGGAGAAGAGAGGACTGAGAGGAGATCTGTTCAATGTATTCAAATATCTGAGGGGTGGGTGTCAAGTGTCTGGGGACAGTCTCTTTTTCGGTGGTCAGCAGCAATAAGACAAGGAGCAACTGTGACAAATTGGAACACAGAAGGTTTCACCTCAAGATAAGGAAAAACTTCTTTACAGTGAGGCTAACAGAGCCCTGGAACAGGCTGTCCCGAGAGCTCTCAGAACCCTTCTGCGTTCCTGTGTGAACTACCCAAGGGGTTCTTGCCGGGGCAGGAGGGTTCAACTCGGTGATCTCAGGAGGTCCCTTCTAACCTCTGAATTTCTGTGGTTCTGTGAGTCTTAAGATGCATCCCATCCACTCTAAACTGGTTTTGTTTGGACAGCATGGACAAACAAATATGCTAAACACGTTGTTACATGCCTTTAGTGATGTGCTTTTAAAAGATTCTTATTGATTATTGTTGGGCTAGATAAGAGATAACCGTGGATTTTGTGTTTGCTCTTTTAGTGACAGGTCAGATGAGAATCTGAACTCTGATACTTAACATGTCTCATAAATGTGTTTTGCAATTGATAAAATTCTTTGGTTAGTGACAAGGTAAATAGGAACAGAAACCTTGTACATTTCAAATAGTTTTACTATTACAATTTAAGTTGTGGGTGTTTTGTACTGTGTTTAAGAGAATACAGAACCTATGCAGGATTGAAGGTACTTGGAGAGATTGATTCTGTGATTCATAGGAAAAGAGTCAGGAGGTTTTCTAAAGAGATTAATGGGGTACTGTAACAGAAAGCTTAGAAATAAATATTAAAGCACTTTTAAAACCACTTTTTCAGGAAAATCTGTTTGATCTATTTATGTGGGCTCATTTAGGCAGCTTTATCTAATTACTCTGCTGTCACCATAGAAAATCAAGACTGAACACTTGTTGTGTTAGAGTTGGCTTAGAGTTTGTAACTGTACTAGCCTAATACTAATGTGTAGCATTGCACAAATTTGTTACCACACTATGAAATACTTGTGCTGTTAAGACAGTGTAAAGTACATCTCCTGGCTGCTGCAGCTGCCCTAACTCCTCTTAACTTCTGAATATCTACACGGTTTAGAGAAGGCTTTATATATGAGATATAGGTAAACTTTCTTTCCAAGAATTATTCTACATTTGCTCTAACAGCTTCCATTTCATTTTTCTAATACGACTGTTAAATATGGGTGGCCTTTTTAGGTTTTATCAGGCAATAGCCTTCCAGGACTGAGATAATTACAGATTAAGTTCCTGAATGCTGGGAAACTCTGTGTCAAGTAGAAATATTTCTGTGGAAGCTCTTAAGATAGATGCAACCTGTGAAGTGGATATGACCAGCCTACAAAGTGCACATGATGTTTTGAAAAACATGCATATTAGCAGTGTTTCACTTTTCATCTACTGGTGCCAGCTTACAAGAAAATGTAATGAGCTCTTCCATGTTATAAAATAAACATTTTATCTATTTTGTGGTTTGGATCTATTGTTCTGTTGTTACATATGTGGAAGCTCGTATAATTGTGTTTGGAGATGCCATGAGTTTATGACTGTTTGCATTCATGAAAGTTTGCTAGTTTAAACTCTGTCCTCTTTTTGTCATTGCTGGTAATGATGCTTAGTGATGATGGCTGAAATAGCACACCTAATCTAGGAAGTTGAAGTTGTCATGTTTAGAAGTGTAGGGAGAACCTTCTCAGGGCAATTTGATTGAAGCAGATTAAAAGCCAGACAGAAATTGTCCAGTCTTTTAGATTAGACAAGACTATCTTGAAGTAAACTTAATGTTTATATTCCTTGAAACTCCTTTTTTTTTAAAAAAAAATGCAAGCTTGCTGTATTAGACTGTGAGTTTAGCTAATATGTGGAAGTCATAAGTACAATAAAAAGCAAGAAAGAGGTTATTCTGGTTTAAAAGCAATCTTTGCTATTGTGATGTTTAACATTATCACTGCAAACTGGAAGCACACTGTAAACAGTGGTTTGTTCCACGGTTGCTCTAAAGAGCTGGTATAAAACTTGTTCCTCTTACCTGAATTAGATTTTCCTAAGTTCATTTTACTGAATAAGTGCGTCTACGTTTAAATCAACAAACTACAAGGAATGAAATACTGTCGTGAGAACTAATGAGATTGAAAGCCTTGTTTGCTGTTGAAAGTTTGATTGAAGTTTACTACTGCAAAGACCTGAAGTCTAGTAGTCATATTGCAAAGCCAGCAATGTAGGAAGGAATAAAACATCAATGAATTGATAATTATGTTATTTTTCTCTTCCTGCCTGCCTTTTCTCCGAATTAATTCCTTCCAAATTCCTTACTTTCCCTCTACTTCCTTCCCTTCCTTCCTTTGCTCCTTGCCTTACTCCCTCTGCTTNTTCTTAATCAGAAACACAATACGAGGAACTGCATACTATATGTAGGAACGTAAAGGTCTTTTTATTCTTTTATCAGACACAGCACATACTACTCAAAAGTGAGTCTAGTACGGATCATTCAGAGGCAGGAGGAATGCCAAAGTAGAGTGAGCTCACGTTACTTGTTCTTTGTGCTTAAAGATGTCTGCCCTCACAGTTACGACTGCATCTTTTTAAAATCACAAGTTGACTGACCCTGTGGGGGAAGTTTTTGGGGGGTAGAGGGACGAGCTGTAGATACTCGAGGTGCATGTGTTGACATTACTACAGTGTAAAGACTAGAAAGAAGGAATATACAAGCCTGGATAAAACCAAGCTTTTTGGTAGTTTTGCTGTTAATAGAAGAACTTGTTTAAACTAGCTCTACCATTATTTTCCACCTCTCTGCAAAGTGGTGAGAAAGAAACTTATTAACCCTAAAGGCATACATTTAGTTGTGCTTTAGCAGATAACTATTTTATATTCCAAACAGCAATAGCTTAAAACTTTGTCTAAATTGGAAGAAGTTGTGTTTTGGTGACAACAGGATCCTTCTTGTTCATAACTGAGGTGATCTCTTTTTGCTGGAAACAAGCTGTGTTTGCTTTTTTGAGTAGCATAAATTCATTTTGATTTAAGGTGGGAAGTGTTCTGTGTATCCTGTGTGTAGGCAAGAATGCGCTGTGCAGTATTTGTTCAAATAAGAGAGGAAAGTTATTTTTTTCAGGTTGCCAGAATGAGTATTGTGTTATTTGCTGACTTGCAAATGGCTATCTTGTCATATGTTTCATTTTTAGTTACGAAGTTTCTTTACTCTTTCTGCATAACAAGTCAGTGTATGATACTGTGTTTACTATTATGTTATCAATGTGATGCTGCTGGGTATAATGCAAATTTTGTGTGATGTTATGCTGGAACAGGTCATCTATGCCATCTTCTCTTGCAGTGTGCATGCAAACGTTACAATAATGCTTGTAACCCTAAAATGTGATTTATTCATATGCAAGCATTGCCACTCTAGTGTGTCAGGTTGTCTGTTGTGCTGGACAGCCTTTTCTAGTCTGTTACTTGAAAGAACAACCCAAAAGCTACAATACATCTGGCTATCTTATATATTCCTTATTTATGAAAAATTGTCTCTGAGATTTCTTGTCATGTTTTGAACTGTTGGTTTGAGTACACAGATTGGCATAATGAAAGCCATGGTTCGATTGATTGCTTGGTTAAAGGAACATTGTCCAAATTTATTTTGGCTTCCTGAATAAAATGTTTATTACAACAGTTTTATTTCTTGTACTGATGAGTGGCAATCAGTCTGAATTAATTGAGTAACGAGATTTAATTTTAACATAATGGCATGCTGTCTTCATTAGGAGTGACTTTTCCTAAAAATCATTTGGGCCTAGAAGCATTTCAAAGTTAAAGTTGTGTCTTGGGGCTAAGGTTGAAATGGACTATGTTCTTACCTTAACTCTTCTGTTTCAGAAGATTGTGTTTTATAATATTCCATTCTGATAATAACTTGAGTTTATTTCATTTATGCTTTTTCCTCAAACATAAGATTTATTCTGGACACAAGGACTCCAGTCCTGATGTGAGAATTCAAAATAGATAAAAGAGAATTTTTAATGTGCTTGATAGCTACTTGGATCGTGCACAGTGCTCAAAATGTATGTACCTTTTTATAGATCTATGGCTCAACTTGTATCTGTAAGAAATACTTCTATTTCTTTACTTTGAAGGAGTGCTGACAGGTTAATCAAATCAATCCTCCTAATGCTTGAAATACTTTTCTTTCCATCTTTGAATATTTCCTTTCTTCTAAAGTGTGAATCCCAAATCAGTGAAGTGTTTGCCCGACCTGTTCTGTTTGAGCTAAGGAAACCTTTCCAGTTGTGGTGCTACAGAGAGCAAGCAGTTCCCTTAGTCCTCTTTGCTTTAACATTGCACTAGTTGTTTGGCTACTCACTCCTATTCAAGCTTTTTTACTGACTCTTTTTTCAAGGAGGCACAACTACAGCATCACCACTTGTTAACCGCTTGCTTACAATTTCTTACCCACAAGTGCAAATTACTTTTGTCCTGTGCAAAAAGTGTACACTTGTAGAAATGTTTGGGGTTTGTTTTTTTTTTTTTGTTGGTGTGGAAACTGTGTAGTGAAAAATTGTCAGTGGAATCTTTCATGTTTAAAGATAAATATTTACCACTTCTAGGCACAATTGAATGTATTTATTTCATCTGTTGAATGAAATAAGTAGTTAAACTGCCTTTCTTCCCCCTTCTCTATAGCAGTTTCCTGAGAACGGTTGCAAAGTAGCCCTTACGTCTTAACTGTATCCTTTAAGACCCTACTCTTTTTTTCATTGAGTTACCCTAAGATGATGACTAGTTCACTGATGTTTAGTTAACAATTTGGTAAAAGAAAGTTCTTTGGTTTATGCTAATGTTCTCAAATTGCAAGGAGATACCCAATATTTTTGTATTTGTTCCCTGGAAAACTGATCTATATGTTTTACTTCCCAGCCCTCTTTCCCCAATGTATTTTAATCCAGTAAATTGGCATTACCTTGCCTCGAGTCTCTACTGTTAAATCCTGAAGTTCATTGCTACAATTTTGTGTCTATTCCTGCAGTGAAATATAAAAGGTAATCTATTTGAAATACCTTGGTAATAACCTTATTTTACCAAAAAATTCAATCTAACGATTACTGAGCAGGAGCAGTTTAACCAAAAAGTGCTTTTTAGTAATATTTACCATTGTTACCTTATGATGCTTGGTGGCACTAGAGTAAGTAGCTAATAAATTGGTATGCAAACAAATTTTGTGTTTCTAATCTTGTGTTTCTTGACTGGTTAGAATAGGTAGAAATCTTGCTCAAGGTCGTTTTGTAACAAATTCAAAAGAGGCATTTATAGTCATAAAATGTTTCTTCCATACTTACTTAGATCATGGTCGGTGTGAAAACTAGACCAGTTTCATCCAGGCTTAGATCTGAAGTAGTATAAATGATACTGGATCAGATAAAAAGGTTTCTGGATAGCTAATGGAGATAATTTTCTTCAGTTCACCTTCTTGTCAGGTTTTTTCATGATGGAATGGAAGTTACTAGAAGCAGTGTGTGTATATTGATACATGTAGGATTAAGCGAATCTTGCCATATTGATCCACATGGATTAAGTGAATCTTGGCATACATATCTTTGAAATATGGAGATGTGAAAACCACTGTATTAGTTGCAGTAATTTCTACTTCACATTCTTTAGGCACAATCTTAGACAATCACCAGAAATTGTTTATTTGCTTTAATCCATAACAGGTACTCAGATTATGTAAAGTTATTGTGCCTCAGTGGTATTAATTCATGACTTATGTCATTGTGATTTTGTGAGTAAAAGTGCCTTGAATGTGAACAAAGTGTTAACAAAGACTGAGAGTACAATGCCTTGGTTTGTTTTTATTTGTTTGGTTTGTTGTTTTTTTTTTGTTTGTTTTGCTTTGCTTTTTGTTTGTTTGTTTCAAAATGGTATTTCATCCTGTGGGGTGTGGAAAGTACATGCTATTCTTACCTTTCAGTTGCTCCCTCCATTGCTCCACCAAGTGAGTCAGATGAATTGCCTAGGGGAACTTGAGGTAGAGTTCCAAAGACACTCCTTTCTGTCAGGGCATGTGTTATCCTATCCCAAGTAGGAGCTGACACTAAATTACATTTATTTTGTGGTTGAATTTTGCATTTTTTCAAGTGGTTGGAGTGTTGTGGAGATCTGTCTGTAGAATGTGGGAATACAGAGTGAAAATATTCCAGGTTCCTCTTCTGTAGCCTCCATTGTTAGAGTTGATACTGTTATAGGATATATTCACTGGAAGCATGAATAGAAGGGGAAAATTAGCTGCATTTCTTCTCCTCCAAATTCGTTAGCCATTTGTTGCTGCCAGTGATTAATTTTTTTCACAAGTTAAGTCATCCTGTACTGCCATCTGCAGACATTGACAGTTTCAGCATGCAAAAAACCCACAAATATAGGTTGGACAAGGAACAGCTCAAGAACAGTCTTGAGGAACAGGGCTTGTATAAGTTGACAAAAAGCTCAGCATGCACTAGCACTGTGCACTTGCAGCCCATAAGGCCAGCTGTATCCTGGGCTGCATCAAAAGAAGTGTGAGCAGCAGGATGAAGGAAGTGAGTCTCCCACTCTGTTCTCATGAGATCCCACCTAGAGTACTGTGTTCAGTTCTGGTGCCTCCAGCATAAAGAAGGATGGTGCTGGAGTGGGTCCAAAGGAGGGCCATGAAGATGGTCAGAAGGCTGGAGCATCTCTAGTGAGGACAGTCTGTTACAGTTGGGGCTGTTCATCCTGAAGAAGAGAAGGCTCAGGGCATACCTTATAGCAGCATTCCAGTTCCTGAAGGGAGCTGACTGCAAAGCCAGGAAGGGACTTTTTACAAGGCCTTACAGTAATAGAATAAGAGAGAATGAATTGAAGCCTGAGGAGTGTAGATTTAGACTAGATATTACGAAGACATTATTTATGGTAAGAGTGGTAAGACATTGAAACAGGTTGCCCAGGGAGGCTGTGGGTGCCCCCTCTCTGGAGGTGTTCAAATGCCAGCTTGAACAACCTGGTCTAGTGGAAGGCATCCCTGACTGTGGCAGGGGAGGGGTTGAAATTACATGATCCTTAAAGTCCTTTCTAACCAAACCATCCTGTGACTTTATGAACTGGGAAAAGAAAGAAACGTCAACCAAACAACACCTTTCTACTGCCTTCTCTCAGTTTTAAATCCAAAACCAGAGAAAAGAATTAACTTTTTTTACCCCCCTAAAATTATTTTTTCAAATGCTCATGATGTATACACAAATCTACATGTGTTACACCCTGGGACAGAAAGTCTTTAAGATGCCCAGGATTTGGTGTGTGGAGGCCACTGTGACGCAGAGTCATCTCTGTCCTTGTCATCCAAACTTCTAATCATACATTCTTCTTGTGATGTACTTTATTAAATTGTGTTCTAACTAATGGAGAGAGAGTGACAGTGAGCATGTCACCTATTTAAACAGCTGCTAGATTTTTATTAGCATTGTTAAATTATTTTGATTATCTGCTACAGTATAACTTCCAAATGCAGAGAAGAACCAAATTTAAGCCCGTAGATAATGCTAGCAGGTTGCAGGACTTAACATCTTGCACTGAAAGACTGTTTTTCGCTTTTTTACGGTACATGTCACACATCCATCTAGTTTTGAAACTTGTAGGAAGCAAGAAAAGTAGTTTTTGCTTTTAAACATTCCTGTGGGGAGATATACCTGGAATACAATCACTATTGATAGGCAGTAAGGGTAAGGTTTATTTATTTACTTGTTTTATTCTTGTGTGGGCTGTTAAGGCTAAACCTTTTGAGAGAATATTTTCTTTCTCTAGTTTTGAGTAGTTTGTATCAATGTGTGGCTGAAGAGGTTAGTTGGTAAAGGCCATATTTTAAAATGCTCCTTATCAGTTATGTGATAATGCAATAAGTTCAGTGATGTTTTATAGGATGAATTGATAAAAGGATTGATATAAAAAGCTTTAGCTTGTAGGTGACTTGCCACAGCTTTCCTTGTAACTTGCTGCTTTCTGATCTGTTGCTCTGGATTAGGAAGATTCTAGAATGTATCATAAAATCATAGAATGAGGGTTGGACTAGACCTTTGGAGTTCCTTCCAACCATTTAATGGTTCTGTGATCCTGTGATTGTGTATTAATTTGAAATACTGTTGTCAGATCATAAAAGCTGTTTGATGGTCATGTTTTTTCCATACTAGTTTTCCCCCCATAGTTATCTCATTAAAAAGAAAAAAAAAAAAAGATTTAAAATGGTTCCATTGAGTCATTCTACTGATTTTATTTAATCTATTACTTTGTTTCATCTAGGTATTAGTGCTGTCTTTTACTGAAAGCTAACTGCTTAGCTGTTGGCTTTCTGTTTCAACAACAGCTACTTCTTTTTCAACAACAGTCTTCCCTTACCTTTAAAAATTGACATCTGTGCTTTGTTTTAAGGGATTCTAAGAAGTTTTGAGCAAGATGTAAATGCAGAACATGTCTTCAACTTATGTATGGACTAAAACTAAAATACCTATAGAACACTACAGAGTTCTGTTACTGTGACTGGATAAGAAAGCCATTTAACTTTGTAGTGTTCAAAGATGTGCTTTCTATACTTCTAAATCAGAGACAGACTTGAACATGTGACAGAACAACTATATTCAGTGCTGGAAAGGGAAACTTTAGGAGGTAGTTCATTTGTGTTGCTGGGTGGAATATGTGAAGCTTGTGTTAGTGCTGTAGCAGCTGCTGTGTAGGGTGTAGTAGGGGAAACTAGTAATTATTATCTCAGAGACCAAGTTAAGCTGGTGGTATTTGGGAATTCAGAGAACATTTTCATGGCTACTCCTTAATAAAGTGTAAATCTTACTGAACATAAGGAAATCTCAAACTGACATTTTGGGAGATCTTGCTAATGGACGCTCTAAGAACAGCACTTGTGAATTATGGCTGACAGGCAAAACATTTGTTGATCTAGCTCTCATTCCACCTGAGGAGTTTCCCTTTGTTTTTCTGCACTGAGCCTGTACTGGCATAAAGCTGCCTTTGTCAGTGGTTTGTGCTAATATCTATGCAATTAAAATAAGCACCTTATGTGTAAGGAATTTTTGCTTCAAGGTGGCCTTGTCAGGAAGCAGAGTGGACAATTGCAGCCAATAATTTCTAAAACCACAGAAACGAGGCTGTCAAAGCCCAAATACAAGTGAAAATAGTGTCAGGGTGATATTGTGCTGTTGACTTAGTGATGTAGATCATTCATCTCCTGCGTACCGCTGAGCAAACTTTTTCTGTTTTAGGTAAAACCAGAAGTCAGGTCACAACAAAGAATTCAGTGTTCTAAGTGCTAAATCATTTAATGATATTGTTGTCCACTGGATTTTTCAATGAAGTGTCTGTGTCCCCTAAACCAGTGTCATGTTGCAGAGTTAGGACTGACAGACAAGATTTTGGTACTAGTATTACTCTGGATTTTGGTCAGATTTTGCAAAACTACCTACTAACAATGACTTGGATGCAAAGTTTAGAACAATGAATGATGCTTAGTATGCCCTGTGAGATTTTCTTGAGCTGTAATGCATTGTTACATTAAACAGTGAAAAAAGGTCTTGTTACATTTTGGAACATCATAAACAAACCTTCCCAGCAACTTAAAAAGACCCAACAAAATCAAACAAAACAGAAAATTTCATAATTGCAGTTATATTTTCTGTGACATGTCATTTCTTTGTGGAAGATAATGCATGTTCTCATACAGCTAGACATTTAACTTCTCTCTCTTCCTATACATGTGCCAAACATTAGATGTAATGATGAGGAGGAAATGAAAATAACAAAACCCCCTAACATTCTGTGATTCTGTGAATGTGAGCACTTCACAGGTATAATGCTAAGGTGAGTTTTGAAATGCTGTTATCCAGTGTTACCAAATCTTAGAGTCTCTGGAGTGTTTTGGTTAGAAAAGACCTCAGGATCATTGAGTCTACCTGTTGACCTAACAGAACCATGGTCATTCAGCCACTTCACAAAGTGCCATATCTATGCATTTTTTAAGCACCTCCAAGGATGGCAACTCCACCACCTCTCTGGGCAGCATATTCCAAAGCCTGACTGCTATTTCATTAAAGAAATTTTTCCTAATACCCAGTCTAAAATTCCCCTGGTGCCACTTGAGGCCATCTCCTCTCACCCTACTGCTAGTTACATGGGAAAAGAGCACAACAGCCACATCACTACAACATCCTTTCCAGTAATTGGAGAAAGCAAATAAAGTCTTCCCTCAGCCTCTTTTTTTGCTAGCCTGAACAAACCCAGTTCCCTTAGCCCCTCCTCATAAGACTTGTTCTTCAGACCCGTCACCAGCTTCATTGCATTCTGTGGACATGTTTCAACAGCTCATAAAAATTACCTTAGCCCATTGATGCAACCTGTTTAAGTCCTTCTGCAGAGCTTTCCTGCCTTTGAGCAGATGAATACTGCCATGGAATTTGGTGTCATCTGCAAACTTACAGAGGGTGCTCTCCATCCCCTCATACAGATCACTGATAAAGATGTTAAACAGGACTGGCTTCAAGACTGAGCCCTGGAGAAACACCACTTATGACTGGCTTTCAACTGAAGCTGACTCCATTCACCACCACTCTTTGGGCCCATCCATCCAGCCGAATTTTTACCCAGCAAAGCATCCACCCATCCAAGCCATGAGCAGTAGTCCACTAAGTGGGTCACCTTGTTTTAGAAGGAGATGAGTTTAGTCAAGCAGTACTTGCCCTTTGTGAACCCGTGCTGACTGGTCCTGATCCCCTTGTTGCCCTGCACATGCTGCATAATGGCCCTCAAGATGTTCTGGTCCATGACCTTTCCTGACACCAAGGTCAGACTGACTGGCCTGTGGTTCCTGGATCTTCCTTCTGGCCCTTGCTGTAGGATATCACATTTACCAGTCTCCAGTCAGCTTGGCCTCCACAGGTAGCCAGAACTGCTGGTGAGTGGTGGAAGGTGACTTGGTGAGCACTTCCACCATCTCTGTCTATACCCTTGGGTGTGTGTAATCCAGCCTGCAGACTTGTGTATGTGTAAGTCATACAGCAGGTCACTAACCAATCTCCTCTTGAATTATGGAGTCTTGTTTCTGCTCCCCATCCCCATCTTCCAGCTCATGAGGGCTGTGTGTCCAGCAAACAATTCATCTTACTCCTAAAGACTGAAGCAAAGAAGGCATTGAGTACCTTAGTGGTTTCCTTATCCTATATCACTACTTTTGCCCCTGCATCCACCTAAGGACAGAGATTCTTCGTATTCCTCCTTTTGTTGGTATTATGTTTATAGAAGAACTTGCTGTTCTTAACAGCTGAATCCAAAATAATTTCCAGTTTGACCTTTCTAATTTTCTCCCTGCATAGTCTAGTGACAGTTTTGCTCTTCCCAAATGGCCTGCCCCACCTTCCAAGACCATAGACTCTCCTGTTGTCCTGAGGCAGCAATCTATTACACCAGGCTGGCCTTCTTCCCTTCTGATTTGTCTTTTCTTACAGATGTGTCTGCACCTTTATGAGTTCTTTCTTGAATGCTGTTGAGCCTTCCTGGACTCCGTGGCCCTTCAGGACTGCCTGTTAGGGACTCTGTCCACCAATGTCTAAAATAGGCCAAAGTCTGCCTGCCACAAGTCCAAGGTGGCAGTTCTGCTGACCTCCTCCTCTTCATAGATTTATAGAATGGTTTGGATTGGAATGGACCTTACAGACAGTGATTCCAAACCCCTGCTATCATGGGCAGGGAAACCTTCCACTAGACTAGTCTGATCAACACATCCCAGGAGGAAGCATCCACAACCTCCTGGGTAGCCTGTTCCAGTGTCTCACCACCCTCACTGTAAATAATTTCTTCCCAATACGTAGTCTGAATCTACCGTCCTTAAGCTTAATGCTGCTCCTACTTGTTCCATCATATTGAGCCCTGAAAAAATCCCTTCCTGGCTTTCTTGTAGGCCCCTTTCAGGTACTGGAATGCTGTGAAAAGATTTCTCTAGAGCCATTTCTTCTCTCCAAGAACTCCATAATTTTGTGATTGTTGTGCCCAAGATGGCCTCCAACTGTTACATCACCCACAAGTCGTCTTCTGTTCACAGACAGCAGGTCCAGCAGAGCACCTTTCCTAGTTGGCTCTATCACCAGCTGTTTTGGGAAGTTATCTTCCAGACACTCTAGGAACCTCCAGGACTGCTCCCTCTCTGCTGTGTTCTGTTTCCAGCAGACATGAGAGAAGTCCTCCAAGAGAATAAAGGCTAACAGCTGTAAGATTTTTCTCCCAGATGCCTATAGATTATTTTGTCTGTCTCTTCTTCCTGACTGGGTGGTCTATAACAGACTCCCACCAGAATATCTGTCTTGCTGGCCTTTCCCCTGAGGTCTACTCATGAATACTTACTGCACTCAAGGCAATCAAAACAGTTCCTGACTCCCACTGCTGTTTGTAGCCACTGATCGTGGCACTCCAGTCATGCAAGACATCCCCCTATATTTCTGAAATGGCCACTAGATTGTAGTTCTGCTGATAAACAGTGTCTTTCATCTCCTACTGTTTGTTTCCCATGCTGCACACATTAGTGTAGATGCACTCAATTGGTCTTGTCACCTTTTTGTAGGGAGAAGTCCTAATTCCTAACAGGTGCTCCTGTAGTTGCCAATTCATCAGTGACCATAGTGGCTTTGCTGACAGGTGGATTTCCATTTCCTGCTTCCACTGATAGGGCAGACTGACAGACCTCACTAGAACAACATCCTTCAAGTGTTGGTGTACTGCCTTGGAACTTATTTTTGGCAAGCCCAGTTTGTGTCCTATCACCGTTTGTTGCCAGCAGACCTGGTGTCCTGTAAATGAAAACAAAGTCCTGTTGGAGACACCAGGCTTGGATCCAAGCACTGATCTGCTGGCCCCTCCTTTTTATTTCCTCATCTCTCCTCACAAGAGGAGGGATAGACAAAAACACTATTTGTGTTCCTGATTATTTAACCGAGTTGTCCAAAAGCCCTGAAGTCTCTCTTTATTGCCTGCCTTCTTATTACTTTATCTCTGCCTACTTGAATCATCCTCAGTGGATAGTAGTCTGGGCACTGTCCTAGTGAAGAAACAGAAGTCTGTTCTCCTTACATCATTCACCTGGACCCCTGTGAGGTAGCAGTCTTCCCAAAGACATAGATTTTTACTGAAGAAGTTTTGGTGCAAGATGTAGACTGACTAAATCATGACAACTCCTCCAGTCAGGGTGATCCCATCATTCTTACCATTGCCTGCTTCCCTTTGCAGAGTGCCATATCTGTTTTGCAAAGGCAGCTGGGAAAGTGGGGTAGTTACTGTGATGGTTGTTGTTTTGGTCTGGAGCAGCAGCCATTGCCTGCTGTTTTTTGAGTTGTCATGTTTAGTCATGCAATGAGAGGGCAGGGAGGTCTCTGTAATAAAAGTTTTGTCTGCTTCTTGGGTTTGTTTCCCAGGAAGCAGGATGTGACTCCAAGAGTCTTATCTTTCTTTCACATTCCCTGATAGTTCTCAACTTACCTCCATAACAATACAGAGGATGTCCTTTACCTGAGCACATGTCTGGTTGGTGTACTCACCACCACCTGGGGGTCTGGGTTGACGAAAAGCTCAACATGAGCCAGCAGTGTGCACATGCAGCCCAGACAGCCAACAGTGTGCTGGGCTGCATCAAGAGCAGTGTGGCCAGCAGGGCAAGGGAGGTGATTCTCCTCCTTTACTCTGCTCTCGTCAGACCCCACCTGGAGTACTGTGTGCAGTTCTGGAGCCCCCAGCACAAGAAGGACATGGAACTGCTGGAGCGGGTCCAGAGGAGAGCCACAAAGATGATCAGAGGGCTGCAGCACCTCTGCTATGAGGACAGGCTGAGAGAGTTGGGGCTCTTCAGCCTGGAGAAGAGAAGGCTTCGAGGAGACCTTATAGTGGCTTTCCAGTATCTGAAGGGAACCTACAGGAAGGCTGGGGAGGGACTATTGACAAGGTCTGGTAATGTCAGGACGAGGGGGAATAGGTTTAAAATGGAGGAGGGAAGATTTAGACTGGATGTTAGGAGGAAGTTCTTTACAGTGAGGGTGGTAAGACACTGGCACAGGTTGCCCAGGGAGGTTGTGGAAGCTTCCTCCCTGGAGGCGTTTAAGGCCAGGCTGGATGAGGCCTTGAGCAAGCTGCTCTAGTGGGAGGTGTCCCTGCCTATGGCAGGGGGTTGGAGCTGGATGATCCTTGAGGTCCCTTCCAACCTAAACCATTCTATGATTCTATGATCTGACATTGGCATAAGAGCTAGGCTCTGTCTGCAGCCTGACACCTGGGTGGCAGTGTGTTTCCACTGGAGCTCAGTCTGACATGTGCCGTCAGACCTGGTCTTCTGCCAGGTGAACACCATTGCTCTCAGGTTGAGCTTTAGTGCCTTCCTCCTTTGGACCTTTTTAAATTGGGGGGTCGGAGCATTTTTCAATCATTTGCAGTGGGATTGGATTGGAAAAGGGTGGTAGTTTCAGTTCTTCAGAGACCAGAAAACCACTAACAACTGCCAAGAAACCTCACCCTAACCTTCAGGGGAACTTTGTCATATATAACATATGATACTTGAGTGAAAGACAATGAGGAATGTGTGTGCTGCATGAGGACTCTAGGGCTGATGCTAAAGAAAGGTCTGCTAGAATACATACAAGTGTTACTTCGTCAGTGATGCCTTTCTAATGAGTGATGATATTCCCCTCATGTTTTACTATAGCTGTCACTTGTGAATATGGAAGTAGAAAGGAAGATGACAAACAAGTAGGAATGTAGATTGGCTTAAAGTTGAGTGATGTGATTCAGACTGGGAGCTTGATTGTAAGATCTGAAATTTCCACACTACTGTTTCAAAATCGTTTTTCACAATATCTTGTAAGGTGTTAATACTGAAATAATTAAACAAAGTTTTGTAGATTTATCCTTACCAGTACCTGAAAAGATTGAACTGACTGCTTTAGGTGCTAATCTGTACTGTCAAGCATACTGATCTGAACATTAGTTTTGTTTTTAAGAACTTTATGCTAAAGATTTTACTCTAAAAAGGAGGAGGAAGTGACAATTCATGTCTCACTGAAAACTTGAAACTTTTGGCTTTAGTCTGTTCTGCCTAGGACTAATATGTTTTAGTAGTTTACTTGACACAAGTCCTCATAACAAATACCAGAAGTTACTGTGTTGTCTTCACATATTAAGAGTTTTGTATTTCTCCTTATTGAAATCAATGAAGCCTTTTGCAGGTGCTGAATTTGCTTAGGTTGTATTGACTTGTACAGTCAATTTTATCAGTGAGAAGTAAAGATGCACTGATGTGGGTTTTTATCACCTCGTGAAGTCTTCCTGTACTTTGGAACTTTTGGGCCAGTACACAATTGTATCTTAGTTTTGGACTGAACTGGCTTTTTAAAAGGACTGGATGTGTGCTTAGGGCCAGATCTGCTTGGCAGAAAGAAGTTTGCTGAATAGAAACAGCAGGGATTGGCCCAAACTGTTGTACAAGGTGTAGTGGTTTAAGGCTTATTGGACTATTCTTGTAAGAGAAATTAGATCATTGGTTGTCAAAGAATAATAATGATAAAATCTGTGTCATTCATTGGTTTGCTGAAAGGTATAAAAAGCCAGCTCTTGCGCACTGGCTGTCTTTACTTGTCTCTCTAATATTGGCTGAAAGAGAGAGAGAGGGGAAGCCTGTGAAACTCAAAATGCAGGTATAGTAGAATTCACAGCTTGTTTTGGCACTGTCATGTTCTTCATATTATGCTGATCTAGGCAGTGTTGGAAAGGAGGACTTGTTAAGAAAACCTCTGCCTTCTTATTTGTTACAGCTCAGACCTTGTAATAAATGATGCCAGTGCAGGTGATCTGAATATCTCCCTCTTTCCTATTGTACTTGATCTTAAAGCAGTGATGAGTTGCAGCAGATGTTTCCTATAAGACATTAAGAACAGTTGCTGTGAAAACAGATTCTGTTTCTTTTGTGTTAACATCTAGTTAAAATAAAGTTGCATGCCTTGCATAATAAGCCCTACTTATTTGTTTTTTTCTTTACTTTGTATCCTCTAAAGTATTTGTAGAGTACTGTCTGCTGTAAAATTAGCAGTGCTGTCTAAATTTGATGGGTTTAAGCTGGAGGAGGGGAGATTTAGACTGGATGTTAGGAGGAAGTTCTTTACAGTGAGGGTGGTAAGACACTGGCACAGGTTGCCCAGGGAGGTTGTGGATGCTTCCAGGCTGGATGAGGCCTTGAGCAACCTGCTTTAGTGGGAGGTGTCCCTGCCTATGGCAGGGGGTTGGAGCTGGATGATCCTTGAGGTCCCTTCCAACCTAAACCATTCTATGATTCCATGATCCAATTCTTAAAACCTGTGCAGTTTTCCTTTTTAAAATCAGTGGGATTTAAACTAGTGAAGACTCAGAGCTGATTCTCCTAAGTTCACAATGTCTAGCAGTGCAACACTTTTAATACTGAACAAAGGGAAGTGTTACTGAAAACAATGAGGTTACATGGATACTTAAAAAAACCAAACAACAACAAAAGAAGAAATAAAGAATGAAATTGGTAGGTGATGAGTCCAGTTCTTTTTGCAGCTATATTGACAAAGAAGTAAAAGCAATAGGAGTAGCCTTCAAAGTCTGTGCATACTGTTTTCACTGGCAGTGATTGAAAATGTAGCTTTATTTGAGCTGTTAATGGATTGATGTGTCATACATGTGCTTGGTATCTCTCCTTGTTAAGAAAAGGGAAGCTTGTAATAGCGGATTCTGCCATATTTTTAAGAAGGAGAAATCTTGTTACTTGCTTGTAACACATGCAAGTCTCTGGTGCATGTTGCTCTGTTTTAACACCTTCAAGTTCCAGGCCAGATGGTCCTGATTTTGTAGTGCATTTTGTTTTCCTTTCTCAGTTTTTAATTTTAACAATTTTACTTGTTTTACAAGAGAAAAGGAAAGGGAATGTATTTTAAAAACTAAAATTTCAAGCCCTCAAGGTAAGAACTGAGACAATCAAATACTGAAGGATGGAGAGGACTTAGCACTTTTTGATGGAAAGTTCTCAATAGAGATGATGCTCAATTGATTATAACCTTGCTATAGAATTTAATGCTGAATAAACAATACTAGCTCAGTTGTGGGTTTTGTGGGGTTTTTTTTCGCTGTTCTTTTTTTCACATTTGCAGTAAGAAGGCTGTAGCAGCAAGAGTTCAATGAAGAAAAATAACTGTATTACCTTTTTGCTTCAGTTTGTATCCATAAGAGCTGAATATTGGAACAATGGGAGGTGTGTGAGCAGAGTACATTTTAAAGCCCTGCTGATGTTTCAAGAGCCAAAGAAGAAAGATTTTGCAGTGTTCCTTTTCATTTGAGATGTATGTTTCATAGATAACTAGCTGTGTAAGGAACTGTGTGTATATGAATCCTGAAACAATAGAGAATACCGACTAACCATTAGCATCTTGATAGCCATTAATCGTCTTCTGGATCTTCCCAGGCTCTAGCAGGGTGCTGGGAAAGAGGCAGACGATATCTGACGTGATTTTGGTTCCTCTTGGCATGGAGGTTTGAAGAGATGCAGGCAGGATCTCTTGCAGATATGCAGAGAGCACAATGTCGGTGAGGCACTTAATGCCTTCTCCTGGTAAACTTGAGGCACTTAAGTTTTAAGGCAGTTCAAGCCCAAAACATCAGGGCTAAGATGGTCTGAAGCACAAGGCAGAGCAGAACACGTCTGAGCCAAGAGTAGTGAGGCAGAGCACGTTATCTGAGCAGAGCAGAACAGCAAACACTGAGGCAGAGGCAGTTCCATGAGGCAGAGGCAGTACAACTGCTTGCAACTTAGTTCAGTTTATATTATTTGCCCATATGTAATGGCTCCTTTCGCCACAGAGGTTCGCCAATCAGAATGGCATTTGCCAAACTGACCGTATTAGGTGAAACCAGGGCTTGCTTACCCTTATTTGGGCAAGACACTCACAAGTGCATAAATGCCTGTGGGTTCCTTCCACTTTGGAAGGGGACATAATGGCCCAAGCCTTTGTTTTCCTCCCGCCCTTGCTTCTCCTGTCAGTGGAAGGACATGTTTTAGGCCTATTAGCCTTCCATGACAACACTAAACAAGAAATAGAGTATTAAGTCTGTCTGATTAAAAAAAAAATCCATAAAAGATTAAAAATCACTGTGGTGATGTTTTGGTACGGTGGCACATTTAAACCACCTTTTCTGATTGCATTATATTACAAGTGGGACAGATTTCTTTAGGTTACCTAACATTAAATGAAACACACACTTTAAGACAGTGTATTTCCTTGTTTTCTTGTCTTAGTTATCTGCTTATACTGGAGCTGTGTCATCTCTGTCAGAATGAAGGAGAAGTTACTTCCTTCACCCTAGCACAGTTTCAGAGTGTTGGTGGATACACTGAAAGCTTGATGTTGCTCACTATTTGCATACTCTTGCAATGAAATCACTGAAAGCAACCATATGAGAATGGTTTCTATGGAGAGTGAGATACTAGCTGAGCTTAAATACAAACCTGTAGAGATTTGCACATGGCAGTCAAGTTTTAAGAACTCTGCCATTGGTATTAAAACATGAATGCAAAAATTAAGGAAGATGCTTACTTGTCCTATGAATCTCTTTAATAATATTTGGTTTTGTTTGTTTAATCTGAGATAGTACCCAGTCTGTTTGGGTTTGTGAAAGGAGGGCATAAAATTCTTGGTAATAAAATTTCATCCTAACTTTCTTTACATAGCCTTGATATTGTTGTATCGACTGACATTGTACTTAAGTACCACATCTTTAATTTTGGTGTTGCTGTTTGCAAGTAAAGCAGCCAAAACCAGTGTAAGTCAAGTTTTAAACCAATTTTGACTTTTCAAAACCCATTTTGTCTTTCCCTTTCTATTCCCTGTGCTTTTCTAGTGCTGACTTCTGCTCTGTTTCATGGGGTTGTTGTGACCCAAGTGCCAGTACCCAGTGCTTGGCTGTATTGAGTCTCATCCCACTGTCCTCAGCCCATCAATCCAGTCTGTCCGTGTCCTTCTGCTGAGCCTTCCTACATTTGAGCAGATCAGCATTCCCTCACAGCTTAGTATCATCTGCAGATCTACTGAGGAAACACTTGATCCCCTCATCCAGATCATTTATATTGGTATTAAATATACAGTATATAATATAAATTGCAGAAGAGGAAATGGTATCCAGTGCCACACACCTGAGTCTCTTAGTGGGTAGTGATGGGATACTGAAGAACTAAGTGCAAAACACTTTAAAATGTTACTGATTAATGGAGTCCACCTTTTCTTTCAACAGTCCACACAATATCCTAGACTGCAGGGCTTGGTGCTTCCTTATGCAGGGTAGTAAAATGCTGTTAAACATTTCTGAAGGGATCAGAGGGAATGAAGCACCACATTTTTCCAACTGGGAAGAGTATTGTACAGCAGTAGGGCTGTGCTTCTGAAAAGGGATTTCACAGAAATGAACTGCAGCACCATTAAAACATCTTAAAATGTGATAGCCACAACAGATTTTAGTGGAACCAATTTCAGAAAATACATGGGCAAGCACAGAATGGACCAAAACAAAGGCACCCACCACATTTTAATTTACTAGCTAGAGCTTCGATACCAGCCAAGAAACCCAAAACGTCACACCAGCCAAAAGTGGCAATTACTTGGCTGCAGTTACTGCAGGAAGGAAAATTACATCTCTCTTTGTGGAGTGCTGGAAATCCTAATAGAAAGAAAAAAAATAGGTTACAAACCCCTCTTTTTACTTATTGTCACCAATTAAAGGCACAATATCACCCAGTGTAGTTTTAAAAGTCTGTTGGTCATTGCTGGTTAGTTCAGTCTGTCAGTTAATGTTTCATTGCTGACACTGACTAGCAGCTCTTCCTGATCCAAAGTGGACACTCTTGAGTGCAGCCAACAACACCTCCACTTGTGCTTAAAATTGTTATGCTGTAGGGCCAACTCTTCCTCTCTCAGTTAGGACATCTCCAGAGATGGTGCTGCTCATTGCACGTATTTTGCCAAAGATGCCTTTCTTACCAAGATGGAAGAACTTCAGCACTAGTTGTGAAGTTTAGAGTTCTGATTCTGGTAGCTGGAATGTGATGTTAATGATGATTCTCTGTCATAGGTCTGAAATTTGACTGGTTAGCTACTTGCTTCTTAACGACTGTTGCAGGAAAAGTCTATTAAATCTGTCTTGTCTTAAATCATAGAGATTCACAATAGCAATTGTATTCTTATGGTAATGTGTTCACTGCCATTTTAAATATTCTTTCAAGAAAACATAGAAAATGTACTCTCTTCTTTTTTGTCTTTCTAAGGTTTGCAGGCTAACTTCACGATATTAATATAGAAGACCAATACAGTTTTAGGAACCCTGACTGTACTATGCTGCTTTTGAGATGCCTGCTTTCTTTGAGGGGGGAAATTGTATGTTAAGAAAAAAATACCTTAGTATCTTAGTACCTCTAAAGGACAGCAATTTCATTGCTTGAAGTTGGCAAAACCTTGATCTTGTATTTTTTTGCACTATGTTTGTTTTACTTGGGGACTTGAAAGCAGCTAATGCCAAAACCTGTCTGCAGCTTGACCAAAATGAGTTACTTAATTTCTGTGCTCTTTTGAATTCTGCTTTGCTTTTCTTTTCATTGTTTACGTATACTCCTTCCACAAAACTCTGAGATGGGCTTCTACAAGAAAAAAAATGACAGGTTACAGGTAGCCTTCAAAAGAAGGTGTTAATAATGGATGCACTGAAAATTAAGTTGAGATACAGCATAGTTTGATTGGTTGATCTGCCATTGGCATACTGAAAATGAAAACCATATATTTGTTGTCATCTTCCAGAGTCTGCGGCGACCGTGCTGTATGAGTTGCTCCATCTTAGAGAAACAATAAGAGCCTGAAACCTTGCCTGGGTCATTTAGTTAACTTTGCTAATGTCTCCGCCATCTCCTACTGTCTCTAGGTAAGTAAAGAGGGTTCCTGTTTACCTGTGTTAACCAAAGCGTAAGATTAATATGGCTATTTGGGAACATTTTTTCCAAAGTCCTCCTAAACTTAACTCTTACATAATTTATATATGTGTTTTCTTCCCATCATATATTTATAGCTTAAATAACTCTTTGTGCTTTCTGCTTATTGTTTAAGTAGCAGTCCTACTGTTCTCTAAGACCAGGATGCAGTAGGTGAACTAAGAAAATATATGGGAAAGTTGGGGTTTTTTTTTGTTTCATTCACACTCCTGTGTTCTCTTACTTGTCATAACCCTTCCTGGTATTTGATCTAGTTCCATGCTGTTCTTTATTAACGCATTCAACTAGAACTGAACATTGTTTCAGAAGGTCTTTCACCAATGGCTTACAGAATTGCACTGACAGCAAACGATGAAGCCAGGCAGTGGTGTCCAGTGACACGAAAAGGAGCAGTGGATGTCAACTGAAGCACAGCAGGTTTCACATAAACCTAAGAAAAAAAAATTCTTCACTTTGAGGGTGGCAGAGCACTGGCACAGGTTGTCTGAAGAAGTTGTGGAGTTTCTGCCTCTGGAGGCAGTCAAAGCTCACCTGGAGTTGTTCTGTGTGATTCACTCTAGATAATCCTGCTCTAGCAGAGGACTTGGATTAGATAGGTCCCTTCCAAACCCTACTATTCTGTTCTTCTGTGTGATTTCTGGACCCACAACACATTCTGAGTTAATAGATACCTGATTCTGGCTGCAGTAAATAATGCCAGTGCTTGAAACTTGTTCTTTTACGTGTTTGGATGGAACGCACTCTAGGCAGGAAATTATCACAGAGTCACAGGAACATTCAGGTTGGAAAAGCCCCTCAGGATCACCAAGTCTGGCCTATAGGCCTACTCTACAAGATTCACCTTAAACCATATCTCTAAGCACCACATCCAAACAACCCTTAAACACAACTAGGGTGGGTGATTCAACCACCTCCCTGGGCAGCTCATTCCACTTCTTGTCCACTCTCTTTGTGGAAAACTTTTTTCTCATACCTAGTGTAAACCTCCCCACCCTGACCTTGAGGCCATTCCCCCTTGTTCTGTCTCCGGCTACCTGTGACAAGAGACCAGCAGCAGCCTCTCCACAATGTCCTTTCAGGTAGTTGTAGATAGTAATGAGGTCTCACCTCAGCCTCCTTTTCTTCAAACTAATCATCTCAGTCACTCCTCATAAGATTTATTGTCCAGGCTCTTTCCCAGCTTCGTTGCCCTCCTCTGGACCCACTCCAGCACCTCCACATCTCTCTTGTATTGCAGTGCCCAGAACTGAACACAATACTCAAGATGTGGCCTCACCAAAGCCAAGTCCAAGGGGACAGTCACCTCCCTGCTGCTGATGGACTTACATTGCTTAGTCATGGTGACAATGAATTCAAATCTACTATAAATCTAGTAAGATTTACACAAAGTGAAATGAGCTTTCATTGCAGGCTTGGTGTCTTGCTAACAGGCAGACGTAAATGAGTTTTTAAAGGACAGTAAAGTACTGAGTGTAACAACTCCCTAGCTTTTTTACTGAAAAACTGATATTGATTGTATTTAGTTGATTTTATGAAAGGGATTATTTATTTATTTATTTATTCCAAAAGTCTTCCTTAATTCAACACTTCATAAGCATGTGTTGTCAGGTGAAAAAGCTAACGAATTGCCTTGGGAATTTGTGTATCTTTGGTTGCAAACACTTGTTTTTGTGTTTGGGTTTGGTTGTGTGACCATTTTTAGCTACAATTCAGCAGACAGATTGCTGGACTGGTTCAGGGCTCTAATAAGGACTCAGTTTTAGTGCAGACTTCAAACCTAAGCAGTGTGTTAAAGAAAATAGTTAAATAAAGTGTTATATTAAGATGTCTTAGTATCCAGCTCTGGTGCTAGATGTGTCTGATAACTTTGAGCTGAATTTGAATGGCTCTGTTGTGTTGGAGTTTTTTAACATTTGGGTAGTACTTAAATTTTGTAGATTTTAAGAAAGGTAATTTGTATTACACCTGGGAGGAGAATGTGTTTGGTGTTCCTCAATCCTCTCTGCAAAGTAAAATTATGTAAATAAGTTACCAAAATTGGTGTGAAGGGGTGTAGGATCCAATTTTGAGTCACTCAGTTGTCTTCAACTACATTGCTATTTCTCTTGTATTACTGAAGTTGCTCTTTTCACTCATTAATGTCTTTTAGTAATACAATCAAGACCAAAGTTTTAAAGCATCATCTTCATTATCTTGACAACTTACTGCAGAGCATAAGTAATTTTCTGTAAACAGAAACAGATGATTTATGGAAAAGTATCAGATCAGTCTTCTCAGTGTGCCATGAAACTATGTGAGGTAAACGAAGATGGAATGGTTAGACTTAATGCTACTGTGGGCTAGTTATAACACCTACTTTATCTCAAACCTCTATGTCACTTTTCATTTATTAGCAGTGGTGTCTTTTACTTTGCATTGAAAGGAATGAGACTCATGTAAAAGTGAAGGACATTTCTGAAGCCATCCTAATGAAATTATTAGCAATGTTGTGACTACACCCTGAGTAGTTTCTTTAACCTGTTGGTCAAGTCTCTTCAAAAACCAGCAATGTACTCTTGAGCATAACAGATCAAAGAAGTGAGTAGTACGTGTTCAGTATATTAGAGTCTCCCCTTTGTTTGTTTATTTGTTAGTTGCCTGATGGCTGACATGACTATTAACTGTGATCTATATTCTTGAAAATAACTTGGCAGACTTAATTACAGAAAAGCTGGCTAAAGAGCACATTATTCATACTTTGCTTGGCATGTCTAGTCTCTGAGACTTTTGATGTTAAAAAATTGTTTACAATTGAAGTTATGTGTAATGACTAGTAAGTGAATAGTAAGAATTTATGACTTAAAAATCTACCTGGTGTAAAATCCATCCAAGAAGCAATCTTTTGGGGAGTGCCCTGGCTTAACGCGGCCAATCCCACAAGCGCCGCCTCACACACAGATAGGCGGGGAAGTAACATGAAAAACCTGTCTGGGTTAAGATAAGGATCTTAATGAGATGGTACACTGTACAGTTGCCTTGGCAAGAGCAGAATAAGCAGCAGATGCTAGCTGCTTCTGGTTCCCTCTCCCAAGCAGAAGCCAGCCCAGCAGAAAAGACCAGCACCCCTGTGATGGTTTGGGTGTTAAACATTCCCCCGCCACTCTTATGAAATCTTCCAGACTAGACTCAGCCAAGCTGGAAATTAAGGAATGAAGCTTTATATTTACATCTTAGCACAATATACAAGCAGATATTTACAACATATACAGCTCTATACAGAAATGTACAAGTTAAAAGTGCTACAAAAACACAGCACCCCTGCCAGAAACCAGAGTTCCCAGGGGGGTCTCCTAACCACCCTTCCACCTTCTTTCCACCCCTCTACCTTATCTCAGAGTTTACCTAACATGCAAGATGAATTTGAAGGATCTGCCAGGGGAGTTAGAAAGCAAAAGGATTAGTTACACAGAGGCAGGCTAGGGAGAAAACTACAGGCACCAGCTGCGACAGAGAACCACTCTGGCCTATATATGTTGATGTTTTTATGCATCTCAGCAAGCCAATGAGTGAACTAGACATCACCATTGTTTCCTTTTCACAGCCTATAATTTCTCTCACTGAAACATTCCATTTTGCCTCAAACTAGCACAATGTCAAACCCAAAAACCGTAAGCAGTAACTAGAATAGGAAGCCTCTCATGTTACAATCTGAACTTCAGACTCCGTAATTCTTTGTTCCCACCAGCACTTTGATTTTGAGGCCAGCGTGACCTCAGCTTAGTATTGAATATTCATCAGCAGATTCAACTCAACCTGTGACATGGAGCTATACTTACTACGTACAGTCTATTTTACTGCAGCGTTACTCGGGTGGAGCTTGTTTTGGTTGACAGATGGTTGCACGGGGGGAGAGAAGGAGTACCTCCTTCATTTTCCTGGTTATGGAACCAAGATGGCCAAGGGATCAGGCCCAGCCAGCATGGGTTTAGGAAGGGCAGGTCCTGTCTCATCAGCCTGATCTCCTTTTATGATCTGGTTCCCTGCCTCGTGAATGTGGGGCAGGCTGTGAATGTAGTCTACCTGGACTGCAGCAAAGCCTTTGACACTGTCTGCTGTCTGCCACAACAAGCTCCTGGCCAAGCTGGCAGCTCGTGGCTTGGACAGATTCACTCTGATATAGGTCAAGAACTGTCTGGAAGGCCGAGCCCAGAGAGTGGTGGTGAATGATGCCACATCCAGTTGGCAGCTGTCACTAGTGGTGTTNAAGAGAGCCAATGGCATCCTGGCCTGGATCAGGAACAGTGTGGCCAGCAGGACAAGGGAGGTTATTCTGCCCCTGTAATCAACACTGGTCAGGTCACACCTTGAGTCCTATGTCCAGTTCTGGGCTCCTTAATTCAAGAGAGATGTTGAGGTGCTGGAAGGTGTCCAGAGAAGGGCAACAAAGCTGGTGAGGGGCCTGGAACACAAACCCTATGAGGAGAGGCTGAGGGAGCTGGGGCTGTTTAGGCTGGAGAAGAGGAGGCTCAGGGTTGACCTCATTGCTGTCTACAACTACCTGAAGGGAGGCTGCAGCCAGGTGGGGGTTGGTCTCTTCTGCCAGACAACCAGCAACAGAAGAAGGGGACACAGTCTCACACTGTGCCAGGGGAAGAAGTGTAGGCTGGATGTTAGAAGGAAGTTGTTGGCAGAGAGAGTGACTGGCATTGGAATGGGCTGCCCAGGGAGGTGGTGGAGTCACCGTCCCTGGAAATGTTCAAGAAAAGCCTGGCTGAGGCACTTAGTGCCATGGTCTGGTTGACTGGAAAGGGCTGGGTGCTAGGTTGGAGTAGATGATCTTGAAGGTCTCTTCCAACCTGGTTGATTCTATGATTCTAAGAAGAGATATTTAAAAACCAACAGCAAAAACAACCTCTCTTGTTACTGAGTTACATACTTTAAAAGTGGGATCATGAACTTTGGGGTGTTGGTCTTATCTGCTGGCTTCTGGAGGGTGCTGTTCCACTGAGTGAGAGAACTATTCTGTCTCTGGTTTCTGATGCTGCTTCTCCACTTTGCTGCGCATTTTCTGCAAATAAGCTAAGGTGGTTTTGCGTTGTGTCATTTTCAGTAAAACTCTTCATCTCCACACAGAAGTTCTTTTTGTGTTACTTTCTCTCCTGTCTGTAGCAGGGTGAGTGGCTTCTGAGAGTGGGCTGTGTTAACCCAGGACAGGGTTTTTTCCTGGGTTTTTTTGTTTGAATTTTTTCCTTAGTTCTTCAAAACACTTTTAAAAACAAACAGACTTTATGAATATTTCAGAGAGAAAAACATAATAAGAGTCTAAAACTTTAGGTATTATTCCAGTTGTCCCTTTGACCTTCTGTTTTGCTGTGTGACTCTAGCTTTGTGAATCTTTTTTGTAGGCAGAGTGTTCCTGATACCAGAGTGAACATATTCTTTATTGGGTAAAAAACTGGCTGGATAGCTAGGCCCGAAGAGTGGTGGTGAATGGAGTTAAATCCAGTTGGTGAATAGTCACAAGTGGTGTTCCTCAGGGCTCTGTTTCGGGGCCAGTCTTGTTTAATAATTTTATCAATGATCTAGATGAGGGGACTGAGTGCACTCACAGTAGATTTACAGATGACATCAAATTGGGTGGGAGTTTGTTCTGCTTGAGGGTAGAAGGGCTCTGCAGAGAGTAGATCAAAAGGCTGAGCCCAATTGTGTGAGGTTCAACAAGACTAAGTATCAGGTCCCACAGTTGGGTCACAACAACTCCACACAATGCTACAGAATTCAAGAAGAGTGACTGGAAAGCTTCCTGGCAGAAAAGGACCTGGGAGTATTGGTCAACAGCTGACTGAAGGTGTGCAAGAACGCCAGTGATGTCGTGGCTTACATCAGAAAAATGTGGCCAGCAGGAGCAGGAAAGTCATCGTCTCCCTGTACTCAGCCCTGATGAGGCTGCACTTCCAAATACATGAGGTGTGTCAGGGGAGATTAAGATTGGATACTAGGAAAAATGTCTTCTCAGAAAGGTTTGTCAAGTATTGGAGTGGTCTTCCAGCAAAGTGCTTAGGGACATAGTTTAGTGTTGGACTCATGCTTTTTTTTTTTTTTTGGTCTTTTCCAACCTAAGTGACTGTGGTCTTTAGTGAAATTAACTTAATTGTGATTTTGAAATAGTGGTTATGGAGGAGCTGGGATTGGGCTGTAATTGAGTAGTAACTCAAGTTATGGGAGAATGTTATGTTGGTTCTAAGGGTCAGGCTGTTAACTCACACTTAGGCTGACTAGTCATGAAAGAAGCATTAGAGTAGTGATTCATCTGCATCATTATGTGAACTCTGTGCTGTGTGAGTAGAATAAGGTGGTTAACCTTACTTTTCTAGCTGTAAAGGCAGTTTAGTATTTCAGGTGGGATAGTAAATTAAGGCTCTCTATTCTAAATAACGTATTATAAGCTAACATGAATTTTGAGAGGCTGTATTCTGTGTGCGTGCATGTCACAGCATCACAGAACTTTAGAGGTTGGATGGGACCTCCAGAGGTCCAACCCCTCTGCCAAGGCAATATCCCCTAGGGTAGCTTGCACAGGAATGCATCCAGGTGGGTTTAGAAAGTCTCCAGAGAAGGAGACTCCACAACCTCTCTGGGCAGCCTGCACCAGGGCTTCATCACCCTCACTGTAAAGAAGCTTCTCCTTGTGTTGAGCTGAAACCTTCTCTATTCCAGAAGACCATTGAAAAGAGATTGACCCCATCCACTTGACACCCACCCCTCAAATATTTGTACACATTGATCAGATCTCCTCTCAGTCATCTTTTATTCAGACTAAACAGCCCCAGGGCTCTCAGCCTCTCCTTGTAGGGGAGATGCTTTAGTTCCCCAATCATCCCCATGGCTCTCTGCTGGACTCTATAGCAGGGCTCTGTCTTTCCTGAACTGGGGAGCCCAAAACTGGACACAGTACTCCAGATGTGGTCTCCCTAGGTCAGAGGCACCCCATATGTGTGGGTGTGTATATCAGCAACTGGACCCCATCAACTGTACCAACAGCTGGAAGGCTGGAGTGGGGCAGTGACCTCAAAGGCAGATGTAGATACAGCTGACAGCAATTGTAGAGTCTGGAATCCAGGAGACAGCTGCTAGACAGACTAGGCATCTGAGTCCAGCTGCTGAGGAAATCTGTCTTGTATGCATGTGTATGTATCCTTCCTAATGAACCTTCACTCTGCTTAGCCAGAAATGGGACCAGTGTGAGGCTGTTGGTGCTGTTTGTGTTCACCTGTCATCTGCTTGTGCCTATATGTTGGTTGATCCGTGGACGTTGCCTGTGCTGTGTGCGTGAGTGTGCCTATGGAGTGTGCTCAGCCTTACTACTAGTTGTGTGGGGAAGCTTGGAGCTGCTGTAGCACTGCTTCTATTGGGCTACCAGGTGTGCAACCTGATTTTCTCTGAAGTCTCCTTTGGCACTCTGCCTTTCACCTTCATAGTGTTCACCAATGGAGAAACTGTTCATCACTCCTGAATCTTGTCAAAGGAAATGAACAAATATTTTTAAGTAGCCTGGAAAGCAAATGGCTTTCATTGCAGAAGAACTGTAATAGAATTTGACACTGTTTCTCTAAGTAATAGTGTTTTGTAGCATATCAGTTTTTAGTAATGTCTGGGCTGTGAAAGAGTAAGGCAAATACAAAACTGAAAAGAAAGATGTTTTACTCTTCTTACAGGTCATCTTTGTTTTTTCTGAGATGATGAAAAAGTAGTACCTTAATTTCCACATGACCTAACAGGTTGTTTGCTTGTGATGCAATTTCTGCAAATTGCTCAGTACACCTATAAAATGGGTACAAAACTGAAGTATTCCACTCAGCACGAGCTAAACTTAAAACAACAACAAAACCCACTGAACAAATGCATCAGAAAGTATACTGTTCTCTGCATTTTTGGGGAGTAGTGCTGGTTTCTCAATAATGCCAAAGTTTGTACAAATTCACATAAACTGGATGCAGTGTTTGTGCTCAGTAGATTTTTGTTCAAGGAGGCAACAAATGGGTAAAAGTTGATTTTAATTTCTTCTTCCATTTGAGGGGGAATGGGGTCTTGCTTACTGCAGGGAAGTTAGACTTAGATTACCCTCGAGGTCTCTTCCAACCCAGAGTATTCCGTGATCTTTCTGTTGTGTACCTGTTTTACTAAAGTTAGGCACCGATGCCATCTGGTGGTGGTGATACATGCCCAGAAAAAGAAAAAAGTACTTTTGAGGAGTTCCACTGATATGTGATAAATGGGAGGTGTAATACCTGGATATATTTTTTTGATAGATGTTGGATATATAGTTCATTTGCTTTCCAGGCTACTTGAAAATATTTGCTCATTTCCTTTGACAAGATTCAGGAGTGATGAAGTTTCTCCACTGGTGAGCACAGTAGAAGTAAGTCATAAAAGGTAGCATGTGGGCTGTTAAGCATAACGTGGCTTGCTAAAGAAAAATCAGCATAGCAAATCAGAGCAAGATCAAGCATTCAGTTCTGGATTTATACTTGGTAAGAGTAACTTCCTGTTGTGTTTTATAGAGCTGAGTGGTACAAACGAGAATTACAGTTGGACAATTTGTCAAGTTATCACGAGCAGTAAGAACAATTTCAATTGTTCTTTGACAATATTCCTGTTTTGGACTATTAATACTTGCTTTGTGCTTGTAAGTGCACAGGATCAGTAGACAAATCAACTTGCCCAGTTCCTAACAACCATCTAGATATAATAATAAAATTAATTTCCTTGTCTTTAGCTTTTATAGGTGTATTCATGTAACCAGACCATGAAGAATATGGTGGTGATTTAAAACCAACTTAATTGTTGGCTTTTTCTTCACAAGCTGATTACCACTTAGCCTTTTCCAGTAGTAGTGAGTGAAGAAGGATGATCATTTCTTTCAAAAACTGTCATTCAGAAGTTTATGTTGTGATGGTGATGAGCCTCTGACTCATTTTTTCCAGAGGAAGTGTTGTTGATTGATCCACATTTCACTGCAGGAATAGATCTTTTTGTAACACATGCCTTCTGGAGTTTCTCCTGTCTGCATGAGGGGCTACCAGCCCTCAGTGAGGAGTTTTCTTTTAAGCTCCAACAAAAAAGCATCTGATGTAACTCTGCATTGCTTTCAGTTAATGGCAGTTTTTTCTCTGAATGCAAAGGTAGAGTCAAAATGCTGAGCCATTCTTATTTGCATTGTACTAAAGTTCTTAGTGCTCTCATTAGTATCTTGTTGGATCACTGAATGTAATATAACAGTAAGATCAGTAATTATAGGCTATGCCTTTGATCCTTCTTTTTCTGAAGAATGATGGAAGTAGTTGTACTCAAACTGTTTTATTACAGAATCATAGAATGGTTTAGGTTGGAAGGGACCTCAAAGATCATCTAGTTCTACACCCCTGCCATAGGCAGGGACACCTCCCACTAGAACAGGTCACTCAAGGCCTCATCCAATCTGGCCTTGAACACCTCCAGGCAGGGAGCAGGCACAACTTCCCTGGGAAACCTGTGCCGGTGTTTCACCACCTGCACTGGAAAGAACTTCTTCCTAGCACCCAGTTTTAATCTCTCCTCTGCCAGTTTAAACCCATTTCTCCTCATCCTGGCATTACAAGACCTTGTCAGTAGTCTCTCCCCAGCCTTCCCGTGGCCCCCTTCAGATACTGGAAGGCCACTCCAAGGTCTCCTCAAAGCCTTTTCTTCTCCAGACTGAAAAGCCCCAACTCTTGTAGCCTGTCCTCATAGCAGAGCTGCTGCAGCCCTCTGAGCAGCTTTGTGGCCTCCTCTGGAATCATTCCAACAATTCCATGTTCTTGTTTTGTTGGGGGCTCCAGAACTGCACATAGTACTCCAGATGGGGTCTTGGGAGAGCAGAGTAAAGGGGGAGAATCCCCTCCCTTGTCCTGCTGGCCATACTTCCGATGCAGCCCAGGACAGGGATGCTGTCTGGGCTGCACGTACACACTGCCATCTCGTGTTGAGATTATCCTCCAGCTCAAGGTGATACAGAGTGCAAAGGTCTTTTTCCTTCCCTTTTTCCTCAAGAAGATAGAGAAGATAGCTTGAAAACTGAGAATAATACTCACTTGACTGCAGTTCTTCAAAATGTTCTCTGTTCATAAAAACTGATCACCATCTAGTCCATGGGATACCATTCAAGGTTTCTACTTATTTATCTGGTTATTTTTCCAGTTATTTGTGAAGATAATTAATTTGTTATCATTTCACCACCACGTAGTCACAGGACTACTTGACTTTTAAGTAGTTTTCTTTGACTATATGTGTTCTTCTGTATCAGAGACTATTATAGCTTTTTTTATTTCTTTTTTCTTTTTCCTCTGAGGATCTCAGAGTCTTTTCTTGCTCAGAAGTGCCCTTGCCCACTGTTATCTTAAATTAATAAAGATACTTAAATACTATTGAGTGAATTTAGTGAGGTAAGTATTACTTTGTGGCAGCTGGATTTTGCATGTTAACTTTCAGACTGTTTTTCTCTCTTTTCAGGTCTCTGGATGGCAGACTCTGAAAAGCAATGCTGTTCTAAGAGGTATGCCTCATGCACACAAATATATTCCCAACTACTGTGTAGAAATGATATGGCCACACTCTGCCAATCCTCTCTGTAATCTTGCATGAGTAATAGTGTTTGCTGCTTAAATCTCTCCAAAAGGTGAGAGCTTGTACTGAGGCATTCAGGCTTCTCTTATTTGTGACACAGTCTAAGCAGCGAAATCTATGGTACACTGCTTATCTTTTTGATCTTTGAAGAACGCTTAGTAGATGAAGTATAGCATGAACAAACCTTGTTGACTATGTGACATGTGGATATCCCCTGCCAGACTCCTGGCTCAGTGAGTAGGTTTGGTGGTTGTTTGGGGTTTTTTTTGTTGTTTTGTTTTTTTTTTTCTTTGTTTGCCTGGCTTTTTAATTAGGACTACAGTCCAAGTGCCTTTCTAATTGTCTTTACTCCCTTTCTCCTGGTGTGATGTAGGACTCACCAGATGGAACATCTGCCTTATGAGCAAAGGCTGAGGGAACTGGGTCTCTTTAGATGGGCAGAGACTGAATGTCAGGAGGATGGACCCAGGCTCTTCTTGAAAATGCCCAATGATAATACAGCAGGTGCAGGCTGGAGCATAGAAGGCTCCATGTGAACATAAGGGAAAGTTTTTTTCGCTGTGAGCATGACAAAATACCAGAAGAAGCTTCCCAGAGAGGTTGTGGAGTCTCCTTCTCTGGAGACATTCAAAATCCACCTGGATGCTTTCCTGTAAGACCTACTATAAGTGATCCTGCCCTGGCAGGGGGCTTGGACTGGGTGATCTTTTGAGGTCACTTCCAATTCTGTGATTCTCTGAGAGGCTGACAACTCTGGTGTAAAATAATGTAAATTTGAGTAATGCTGAATAATTGTATTAATCAACTCTGAATAATTCATTGCTTTACAGCTGTTAGGAAATCAGACTGGGTTTTTTTGTGTTGTTTTGTTTTTTAGTGGTGATGGTGTTTGGTTAGTTGCTTTTGTTTTGTTCTGTTTTTAATAAGCATCTGTAGTTGAAGTGTTTTGTGATTACAGAGCCAAGGAGTTAGAGTAACTTGTTCCTATTCCAGCAGCATGTTAGGCTGCATCAAGAGAAGTGTGGCCAGCAGGGCAAGGGAGGTGATTCTCCCCCTTTACTCTGCTCTCGTCAGACCCCACCTGGAGTACTGTGTGCAGTTCTGGAGCCCCCAATACAAGAAGGACATGGAACTGCTGGAGCGGGTCCAGGGGAGAGCCACGAAGATGATCAGAGGGCTGGAGCACCTCTGCTATGAGGACAGGCTGAGAGAGTTGGGGCTCTTCGGCCTGGAGAGGAGAAGGCTTCGAGGAGACCTTATAGTGGCCTTCCAGTATCTGAAGGGAGCCTACAGGAAAGCTGGGGAGGGACTATTTACACGGTCTAGTAATGTTAGGACGAGGGGGAATGGGTTTAAGCTGGAAGAGGGGAAATTTAGACTGGATGTTAGGAGGAAGTTCTTTACAGTGAGGGTGGTAAGGCACTGGAATGGGTTGCCCAGGGAGGTTGTGGATGCTTCCTCCCTGGAGGTGTTTAAGGTCAGGCTGGATGAGGCCTTGGGCGAGCTGCTCTAGTGGGAGGTGTCCCTGCCTGTGGCAGGGGGTTGGAGCTGGATGATCCTTGAGGTCCCTTCCAACCTAAACCATTCTATGATTCTATGATTCTATGTTCTTAAGGCAGAGGGATTATGCTTGCAGTTTAATTAGTGTTCACTTGTTGGCTAAGTAGATGCCCCTGCTGGTCAGTAGATTGAGAGTCATAGAAGTTTCTCTATAGTTTTTGCAGTTTTTTTGAGATGTCTTGCTCTAGTAGGTTGCTGTATAAACAGCTAACCCCGTGCAGAAAAACTAACAAGCCTTCACATCCTGCAGATTTGCCTTGCTTCACTTTGGCTTTTATAAAAGATGAATTAAGACGTCTTATTTATGTTGTCTGCTGTCATCGAGATTTGATAGGAGCCTAAGATTTGCAGTGTTCAATTGTGAAAAGGTTCAGAAAATGTGTAATTTGTGTTTCAGACAAGATTCTGCTCCAACTTTTACAAATCTAACTTTCTTGGAGACTTCTGCTCCTGAGCTTGCACCCGTCTTTTTGGAGATTTAGAAGTTCTTGAGTGTGCATTTTCTACACAGTGACTGAGCGATCTCATTATACTTAAGGCAAACTGAAGTAGTCTCAGTTTGCTGTACAGTTTACTGCTGTGCAGCCTAGTAAGCTTACAAAGTCTCTGTAACGAGGAAGGCTCAATTTGGAGATTGAAAGGCATCAGACCAGGAGGCGTTTTGGATAAGTAAACTTATTGCCCACTTCTGTTATTACTTTAAGCTGACTTGAACCTCAGCGTGATTCTTCCAGCTGCGTATTGAAATCGAACCTATATTTAGTTCGTGCTGACTTCACTGGATTGATGTCTGTATGGTGATGGTAGCAGTTGCTTGACATACTCAGTTCACTGCTTGAGTGGAGGCAAAACAGTAAAAAATTCAGATTTTCTGTCAATTGGCTAGGCAAAGTTAGCCTAACAGTGTGATACAGTTATAGGATCAAATGATAATTCAGACCAGAAAAGAGTTCAGAAGGTCATGTAATCCAGCTGCTCAAAGTTACTAAGGTACATGGTCAGACCAGGTTGCTCAGTGCTTTACGCAGATGTCTGAAATTTCCCTGCTTTTAAGCTACAAGCTTGTTTGGGAATGTGTATTCAGAGGTGTCTTTAGACTTCCATCATTTTTCTGGTTCAAGATTAGATTGCTTGCTTTGTGGAAGTTTCTGAATTAAATTCTAGCCTTCTATCAGCAGCTGGTAAACATCCTTTTCCTCCTTTATCTTACTGCATGTTAATATGGTAAAAGTAGCTTTTTGAGAGTGCTACCTAAATAGTAAAAACAGATGCAGAGACTTCTGAAAAACACAAAGATCTTTTAAAATGGATGTCATCTTGCTTTTCATGGAAAGCATGGTTTCATTTGCTTGGCTGATAACTCAAATACAACTGGAATTTACAAGCTGGTGTAAGATGTGCATTTTTAATAAGTAGATTTTTAATTCTTTAATGTAGTCAGAATGTTGATAGAGCAGGTACTCTTTAAATAATGATGGTGGAGTTAAGATGCTGCAGCACCAGGGCTTCAGGATTTATTTATGATCTGCTCATCAGCATTAACGTCTTTGAAATTTTTTATACCTTCTGTTTGGTTCTGATCTTCAGATCAAATTAACATTTTTCCCCTGAAGCAGCACCATATTTTGGTGTATATATATATATAGTTGCTTGAAAAGTACATCTAGTGTTTTTTTTTTTGTTTGAGTAATAAGAGCTTGACTATGGTGTATGGTGACCCAGTGTGGCAGTGAGAATGTTGAAACTCCTTCCCAAGAGCAGATGTGTTTCAGATAGACTACTACTCTTCTGAGTTGATTGTTAATGTATTCCATATACCGACATGGAATGCACTGCCAAGTCTTCTAAGTCAGTCTTTAAATGTGTTGTCTAACTGTCCTTTATGTGCTAGCTCCTCTCTTCCTTTTTGAATAAATATAACCTAGTCTGGCTTTTTGTTTTTAACTCTTTTTTATTCCTAATGAGGCTTTCCATTGTTACAAGTTAAGTGTTTTGAATAACAACAGAGGCATTCCAGTTTTCTTTTTCCTAGGACTAGAGGACACATGTCTCAGTTGCACAGAGTGAAAGCTAAAGCAGAGTTTGGTGCTGACGGCTTCCTTACAGAAGGAAGGTGCTTTGCTTGCTAGAGTATGCAGAGCCACAAAGATGATGAAGGGAATGGAACATCTTCCTTATGAGGAGAGACTGAGAGAGCTGGGGCTTTTTAGCTTGGAGAAAAGGAGACTGAGAGGTGATCTCATTCATACTTAGGTAAAGGGTGAGTGCGAAGAGGATGGAGTGCCATTGGGCATCATCTTGGTGATGCCTGGTGATAGGGCAAGGGGCAGTGGTGGAAGCTGAGGCATAGGAAATTTCACGTAAAGATGAAGAGGAATTCTTTTCCCTGTGAGGGTGACAGAGCACTGGAACAGGCTGCCTGGGAGGATTGTGGAGTCTCCCTCTCTGGAAATATTCAAAACCTGCCTGGATGTGTTCCTGTGTAATCTGGTATAGGAGATCAGGCTCTGCAAGGGGGTTGCACAGGATGAGCAGTCAAGGTCCCTTCCAGCCCCTGACATTCTGTGATTCTTTGATTCCAACTATCTCAAAGCTAGTGTGCCCGTACCTCTGCATACGCAGAGAGGAAATGATTCTCTTGTACTAGCAACTGCAAGTTAGCACTCTAGGTCAAGGTTTCTAGAGAGTTCTGCTACTGTAGATTTTGTCTTGGTTTAAAATGGAAGCCTAATGCCATGGGAAAACCTGTTACCTTTCTACGGCTTACTCCAGCTCTTCTCAGTTTCTCTTCTTTGAACATCTAATGAGAAGGGGGTGTTGTGTCATTCTTGAGAAGTGTATAAAATAATCATAAAGTTCATTTGAGAAGCTTGCTCTGGATATTCTAGAAGACAGGTATTTTTCCACTGCCAAAAAGCATGTAATTTTGTCTCCCATTGAGTCATGAAAGTGTGTATTATCTTTGATGCCTTTATTTTTTTCTGGCATAAGGGACTTTATTACCATTTTATAGTATTTTTACTTTCTTTATTACATGATTCATTCATTGTTCTCACAGAACCTTAGGGGTTGGAAAGGACCTCCAGAGATCATCGAGTCCAGCTCCCCTGCCAAGGCAGGATCCCGTAGGAACACACCCAGACAGGTTTGGAAGGGCTCCAGAGAAGGAGACTCCACAGCCTCCCTGGAAGCCTGTTCCTAGGCTCTGTCACCCTCACTGTAAAGAAGTTTCTCCTCATGTTGAGCTGCAACTTCTCTGTGCCAGTTTTCAGCTGTTACTCCTTGTCTTGTTGCTTCTGACCACCCAAAAGAGATTGGCCACTTGACACCCACCCATCAGAGATTTGTACACATTGCTCAGATCTCCTCTCAGTGTTCTCCAGACCAAAGAGCCCCAGGGTTCTCAGTCTCAATTCACAGGGGAGATAGTCAAGTCCCCAGATCATCCTCATGGCTCTCTGATGGACTCTTTCCAGCATGTCCCTGTCTCTTCTGAGCTGGGGAGCCCAAAATTCTCATAATATTGTACCTCATATGAATTGATAGTAGTTTGTTGTGAGTTCTATTTCTGAGGACAGTGGTTGTCTCTTAAGTAGTGGGAAAAACTTGTCACATTTTTTGTAGAAAGTAAATAATTTCTTTGCTCCAGTTTTCATCATAACATCTTTGACATTTCTAAATTATTGGTGTTTGGATTCAGGTTGTAGTGGTCCTGAACACCTTTTTCTGAATTCCTGCTTAGGAAGTTCAATTAACACTGCCTTTTTTTGAGTATCTTTGTAGCCTAATTTCTGCTTTGCCAGCCTTGAATCATGCTTTCCAGGTCAGAGACTTTCTATTTAATGAGTAGTTTTAAGTCATGTCCTGAACTCTTGAGTGATGTTGAATAGCTCTTCCTCTGTGATATAGAAATGTACATCTTTCATACAGTAGCTTCTTTAAGTGGAAATCTCATGTACTAACTTCCAGAGGTTTAATATGTGAGTAGATTTCAGTTGGTTAGAAATAAATCTGTAAAGTACAATTTAGTTGTTCAGTTTCTTAGCACAGATTCTGACCTATCTGGTGGACTTCTGTAATGTCTAGCCACTAGCTTAGTTAGGAATTCTCTTTAAGTTTCCCCCTTTTTTTGTCATTTACTTCTTAGCCATGAAAATTCTTAAATAAGAAGACTTCATGGTTACTTTTGTATAGAATAATGCAGATTATAATGGATGAGTGTGGGATCTACTTTTTTCCATAGGTTATAATGGAATATAAAGTGTTACCCACCCCCCACACACACTTTGGAAATCACCCAGTCTAGACTCAGCTGGCTCTGGAAATTGAATGAAGCTTATTATTTACAGCTAGCAGAATATACAAGCAGATATTTACAGTCTATACAGTTATAGACAGAAATATACAAGGTAAAAGGTAATACAGAAACACAACTCCCCTCCCAGAAATCTGAGTCCACAGGAGGGGCTCCCAACCACCCCTTCACCTTCTCCTCACCCCTGTCAACCTTACCCCAGTCCCAAGAAAGAAATGGAGGTTCGTCCAGGGGGTTAGGAAGCAAAGTGGATCAGTCAGAGAAACGTCAGAGAGGCTAGAGAGAGGGAGAAAAATGCAGCTTCGAGCTCCCCAGCAGGAGTGAGTTATCTGTGTTTGGATTCTTGTTTTTGTATCTCTCAGCAAACCTATGAGGGAAGTAGACATCATCCTTGTTTTCCTTTCACAGCCTGTAATATAGTTCTTCTCACCAAAACATTCCAGCTAGCTTCAAACTAGCACATATGCCAAACTGGATCAAGTTATTTTGACTTTTCAGTTATCAAAACGCTTTCAATTCTGAAATTGCTTTGAAGATCTTTCTCCCTCCAAGTTTTTGTGATTTCCCATCCTCTTGTTCACCCCATTATTAGACTGAATGCGAAGACTTTAGGTGGCTAGAATAGTAGGATTTCACCTTAAATCCAAGTCTCTTGGTGGCCAAAGGATATTGTTAGCATTCTGGAAGGAATGAGTTCTATGCTATTGAAATTCTGGCTTGCAAAATAGCACAGTGTTTCACTTCTCTGGAGTCCTTTAGAAGTTAGTGCTGTCATTGTATTTCTGCATGCACATGCATATACGGAATATTAGAGCCTAAAGGTATAAAAGCATATCCTCATGATTAATTCTAATTAAGAGTTTATTCCCAAATTACTTTTACCTGTTCACTACAGCTGTGTTACTTTGTGATATGTCTTTCCTGCAGACACCAAAGATGCTAACAAGAAAGATTAAGCTTTGGGACATTAATGCCCATATAACCTGTCGTCTGTGCAATGGATACCTGATTGATGCTACTACTGTAACAGAATGCTTACATACTTGTAAGTAGATGTATAATTAAGTTAAAGAAATAAGTCTTGATTTTTCTTTTTCTTTCTTTTTTTTTTTAAACTTGATGTGCGTTACGTTTTAATGGATTTTGGCTGAAATTAATTCTGTTTTGCATCAGCCAAAATAATGCATGCTTTGCTAGCCAGTGCTGTCTTTTTTAGCTTATGACTTGCTTCTTTAACAAGGCAGAGGTCACTAAAGCTGTACTGCACAAAATTGAATCCGTATGTGATTACTGGTAACATCTGCATTGAGGAGTGCAGTATCTTTATGCTAAAGGAATATGAAACACCTAGTTCTCTCTTCTCCACAGTCAACACAGAATGTGTTCTCCAAATAGAGCCTTCAAAACATTTCTTGTTTGCTGTTCCTTTGCAGAAAGCAGCCATAGTTTACCAGTAAATAATATATTGTATTGCACACTAGGAGTGCATTTTTGTTCTGAATCATTATGATGAGGTAGTTGTTGTTGTGTTACTTGGTGAATTTCACATTGATGAGTACCTTGGAAGGCCCCCACATTTCCTATCAGCCCTCTCAGTTAATGTATTGAAAAGCCACAATAAGATCTCCTTGGAGCGTCTTTTTTATCCAGGTTAAACAACCCTAACTCTCTCAGTATATCCTCATATGAGAGGTATTTCATCCCTGTGATCATTTTTCTGGCCCTCCTCTGGACAGAGAGCTAGATACAGTACTCCAGATGGGGTGTCCTGAAGGTAGAGTGGAGCAGGAGAATCACCTTGCTTGATCTGACTGCTATGTTTCTGTTGTTGCAGAAGATATAGTTGGCCTTCTGTGCTGCAAGTACACAGCTTATTCCAGTTTTTCACCCACCAGTACTCTCAGATCCTTCTCTGCAAAGCTTGTCTCAGTCTCTTCAGGCCCCAGCCTGTCCTTATACTGGGGCTTCCCCTGACCCAGGTGCTGGGCCTACATTTGGCTTTGAATCTCATGAGATTCTTGTGGACCTACTTCTCAAGCTGATCCTGGTCCCTTCTGGATGGTATTCTCATCCCTCAGGAATGTCAACTACATCTGTCAACTTGGTATTATCTGTACTTACTAGAGGGTTCCATCAGTACCACTGCCTATGCCATTGGTGAAAATACTGAACAGCACTGGTCCCAGGGACCCTTGAGGGACACCCCTTATCGCTGTTCTTCCGTCAGAGGATCCTGACTGTGACTGTCCAGTGCATTCCTCATTCACTGAAAAGTCCACCCATCAAATCTGTATCTCTCCAATTTAGAAAGAAGGATGTTGTAGGGGTCTGTGTCAAAGGCCTTCCAGAAGAGCAGGTAAATGATGTCCGTAGCTCTTCCCCATGTTCACTGACACAGTCACTCCGTTATTGAAGATGACAAGGTTGGTCAGGCAGGACTTGCCCATGGTGTTGCAATCAGCAGTGCAGAGTCCAGTTGGAAGCCTGTGGCCAGTGGTGTTCCCCAGGAATTAGTACTGGGTGCAGTTAAGTTCAGTTGTCTTCATCAGTGACCTGGATGAGGGTATTGAGTGTACCCTCCTCAAGGTCACTGATTAAAGAAGACTGGGAGAAGTAACAGACACACTGGAAAGCTGTGCTGCCATGCAGTGAGATCTGGATGGGATAGGCAAAGGGGAACAGTTTAACCTGGATAAAAAAGAGGCTCCAAGATCTTATGGTGTTATTTTGTAACTATAGGCTTTGCTTTCGGTGGCCTGGCAAAATTGGGGTTTGGCTTTTGCAAACAGATCTACTCCTGGTGCTCCGCTGGATCAGACTGCTGTGTGAGAACTGTGCTGAGTGTGCAAAGATCAGACATTTGGTCAAACCTCTACTACCTAAGCTACTGAAATCCTAAGTGTGCAAATACAGTACAGAATGTAAACTTGCTCTGCATTGCTTGCTGCAGTGTAATTTTTTGGGTATTAACAGATACGTATTTAATTGTCAGCTTGTCTGAGAGGTAGGTGGCACTAGAGTTAAGGAAATTCTTTCATTTTATGTGATAAAAAAGGAGTGCAGTGCTACCATGATTCCACGAACAGCTGCTGTTTAAGAAGACCCTGTCCCTACTCGCCTTCTGTTTTGTTTTTCTACATTTTTGAGTTTTAGCTTAAAGTTGAGTCAGGTTATCACTTAGTGGTGTATACTATGAGTACTGTTTCTGGAGAGAGAGGAAGTGTAGGTAGTTTAATTGGAATGAGATGCAGATTGTTGTGTGTGTATATAGGGACAATTCCAAAAGCATGCAGCTTTGTAACAAATGACTGCTTTACTGTTTCCACCAGGATGTTCTGTAAATACCGAAGGTCTCTGCCTGTCCACTTTTTTTCCTGGTCAAAGTTTACCTGTAACTTACTCTGTGAAAGTTAGAAAAAAATAGCACCTAGATGTACACTTTTTGAAAGTTTTCTGTTATTTTTAGAAGAATCCAACTTTGGAATATTTTTGTGTGTGTGTTGGGTTCATTGACATGGTATTTTTATATGTGGCTATGGTTAAAGCATGTACTGAGTCTCTTAATGTCACATAATTCCTATTATATCATCTGTGCAAGCTGAGTAGTATCATCTGTGCAAGCTGAGTAGGACAAGCAATATGATATGACCTGCTGGAAATTACAATTCTACTGAATTCCTGAGTGGGATTGTGTGTTGTATGCTTTAGTAGAAAAGTGTCTAGTTACAAGTTAGTTACCTTATTGTGGTCTTCCAGTATCCAAAGGGGGCCTACAAAAAAGCTGGGGAGCAACTTTTTAGGCTATCAGGTAGTGACAGGACTGGGAGGAATGGAGCAAAGCTGGAGATGGGTAGATTCAGACTGGACATGAGAAGGAAGTTCATCAGCATGAAAGTGGTGAGAGCCTGGAATGGGTTGCCCAGGGAGGTGGTTGAGGCCCCATCCCTGGAGGTGTTTAATGCCAGGCTGGATGAGGCTCTGGGCAGCTTGTTCTAGGGTAAGATGCCCTTGCCCATGACAGGGAGGTTGGAACTGGCTGATCCTTGTGGTCCCTTCCAACCTTGACTGATTCTATGACTCTCAGTGTCTTAATCATAGTGCATCACTTCCCTGTATCAAGAACAGTAATTAAAGATACTAGAAAATACCTTCTGCAGGATTAGACAACATGCTTACATCATGTGAAAAATTACTGGTGTGTAGATTTCAGTAAGGTTCTCTTCTGTGACTGTGTAAAACTCCTCTTTTTCATTATGCATCTTTTATTTCTCTTTATTTATGAATGTTATCAGTCTGTAGAAGCTGCCTAGTGAAATATTTGGAGGAAAACAACACCTGTCCAACCTGTAGAATTGTTATACATCAAAGTCACCCATTACAGTACATTGGGTAAGTATGAAAGCAGAACTGCAGCTGGTTTCACTCTAGACTGTTTCTGCTTCTTCATTACAGCTCAACATTTTCCTATGTTTTCTTACTGCCTATCAGCATGTTAAAGATTTAAAAGGAATTTTGAAATTGACTGAAAGTCACAGGTACAGGTTCTGACTTTGCTGTGGATTTGCAACTCCTTGACATCAGTGATCTTCTTCCAGACTTAAAAGCAAGCAAAGTATGCATTTTGCTGTTTATTCTCTGTGGGAGTTTCACTGGAATTTAGTAATTCCTCATTTAGTATGCTTGGGTTGCAGAAGTTACATGAATAAATCATGTGTTGGAATTAACCCTATTACAAAATGCTCAAAGTAATTAGTTTCAGTTGATCAGTACTTCTCAGTGTTCGACAAAGTAGCAAGAGTAGTAACTGTCAGCTTTACTCTTCAGTTAATCTTTCAAAGGTCTGTCTGCTTCTCAGGAACTGGCAAGTATACGTCAGCAAAAACATTAGAAGCATGGCTTTAACAGTCTTATCCTTCACTCTATTTGGCACATATCCAGAGACTGCAGCTTTCTGGATTACTGTGTGTGTGGTATTGTTAATTGACTGCAGCTTTCTGGATTACTATGTATGTGGTATTGTTAATTTCTTGCTTTCTTCTTGCTTTGGTTTTTTTTTTTTTTTTTTTACTAAGTATTGTTCAAGGGAGGCTGTAGCCAGGTGGGGTTGGTCTCTTCTCCCAGACAACCAGCAACAGAACAAGGGGACACAGTCTCAAGTTGTTCTGGGCGAAGTGTCGGCTGGATGTTAGGAGGAAGTTCTTCCCAGAGAGAGTGATTTGCCATTGCAATGGGCTGCCCAGGGAGGTGGTGGAGTCACCGTCCCTGGGGGTGTTCAAGAAAAGACTGGATGGGGCACTTAGTGCCATGGTCTAGTTGACTGGATAGGGCTGGGTGCTAGGTTGGACTGCATGATCTTGGAGGTCTCTTCCAACCTGGTTGATTTTATGATTCTGTGATTTAAAAAAATTACATTTCCTTTATTTTCCTTCAGTGCTTTCCTTTTGTTTTACTGAACTATAGTTACTTTTGTTAATGAAGAGCCATCGTAACAGGGTATCTGCTCTAGCTGTTGCCTATCAGTGTTACGTCTGCCTTTATGACGACTTTGATTTTGTTTGTGACAGTTCACCATTCGCAGTTTTAAAGCAGTTTCTGAAGCACTACTTACTTCAGCAGTACTTATAAATGAGTCTGAAAACTGTTGGTGTCCTGTACAGACATGGCTCAAGCTGTTTTAGTATCCTGAAACTAGTTATGCCATCTCTGCATTTCGGAGTACACCAATAATGCATTGTGCTATACGGTGATAACACCCCGTGCTTTGGAGATGCCAATAGGCAAGAATGGATAAATGACACTTAGGATGGCATGTTTATGTTCCCTAAAGCTACAAGAATCCACCACTGCCTTAGTTCAGAAACTTGGGGTTTGGGGCCAAAACAGACCAGGAAGCAGAATCAAACTGAGAACAGCTAGAAAGGAGTTTGCTATGTGGTTTTGGTCACCGAATACATTTCAAAGGAGGTATTTTGTCTAAACTAGTTACAAGATACTGCCCCTTCAGGACTGAAACAAACCTTTTTTCAGGCTACTTTTGGATATCTATTTTTTTTCAATAAAGAATTGGTAGTCAGAAGTTTTACACTCTGTCTTAGAATGTGTATTTGCACTCCTGTGCATCTCCCTTTACCTGCAATGTAGGTAAACTAAATATGTCTCCTATTTTACAGATCTAAATCCTATTAAATTCTCATCTCTGATCTAATATCGATGGGTTATTGGTCATTTATGCTGGAATATTTTTTTATCATATTTCTGGAATCCATATGTGGCACTTGAAAATCCCAGGCTGTGCAAATGGAACTGCTACTGGTTAAGATGACATGAATTTAGAATTGATGATGCTTTGATTCTCCTCATAGTACCTTTAAAAAGATTGTAATGGTCAGTTGTCGATCTCTTGATTTGTCACCATTTCTGTGTTGCTCATGGCTGACCTCTGCTCATGTCAAGTGAGGAGATGCCTGAGAATAATCATTTAGGCCCCTTCTCCTATTTAAGTGAGATTCAACATTTAGTGTTGAAGGCTCTGTTGGAGTAACAGTCTTGCAGCAGCCAAGACAGACGTGTAAAATGTTTCTGATTTTAGGTATCATTTGGAATTTACAGTAACATTTATTTCAGACAGTGACTTAATGGGTTTGCTTCAAAGTTATAAGATGATGAGATTTTTAATGACATACTTGTCTTGATCCAGAAGACCATGTTGCATGGGGTGTCATCCTCCACATGAAAGACTCTTCTTCCTCAGAGTTCATTGACTCTCTGTCTTAGCATGTACTTTTTTTGTAATAGGTTTCATGTGGCTGTGTTTTCTTGTCTGGCATAAATATGTTTTGGAGAACTGAATTGTCTTGGATGAATTCAGAGTACAGTAACTTCTGGAAGAGAAGTATTTTGAATATAAGATGATTAACTTAAGCTTTTTTATTTCATTTGTTTATTTTTTTTTCTTCTTAGTCATGACAGAACAATGCAAGATATTGTGTACAAACTTGTGCCAGGCCTCCAAGAAGGTAAGTTGTGGTATGACATTTAGAGGCCTTTTTGCATATATTTCTTTTAACACTTTGGGGGAAGAAAAAAAAAAAAAAAAAAAAGAAAAAAAAAAAAGAGAGAGAGAGAGTTTCAGGTGATGAATGGTGGAGGAACTGAGAAAAATTCAGTAGAAATATGTGTTCATTTATGTTGCTTAACACTTCCTGGTGAACTGTGTATTTAAACCTTTTGTGGCAGCTTTCTAGAATTGTCACACATAGAATGCAATACGAAACAGTTTTACTTTCAGTGAAATTTCTACTTCTGTGTGAGTCCTTACCAGGTAACTTTCAATTTCTCTTTTCATAACCCTCTTTGAGACTGAATCTGTTCTAATTCCAGTAGGAGTGCTGTAATAGTAACTTTGCAGATGGCTTTGAAAAATGAGGCACGACTTGATACAATAGCAGAAGTTGAAGAGTATCAAATACTGACGATACCACTACTTCTTGGCAAGCCTGTTTCACTTAAGAAGGACAGGGTTTGGAATAACTTCGTAAATGTTGCATTAGAACTTTATTACAGGGATTAATATTTGCAATTTTAAACAGCGGAAATGAAAAAGCAAAGGGAGTTTTATCACAAACTGGGCATGGAAGTTCCAGGGGACATCAAAGGGGAGACGTGTTCTACCAAGCAGCACCTAGATTCCCATCGAAATGGTAAATGGACCTTTATTTATTCTGGCTTGGGTGGGTGGCAGATAGTAAATTGATGAACAGACCTGTTGGAGTTGTGTGCTTGGTTGTTTTATCATGCTGCACAATACAGTGGGTATTGCTTTGTCTCTTAGTTCGTTTTAGCTGGCCACAGCATATTAGTCTTAGTGAAGTAGATCTCCACTAGTAGTGCCTTCTGGGAGACTGAAATTACTTGGATTCTGGACTGCTAACAGTTGAAGTAAATGTTGTGCTTTGTATGTTTTGCTCCCTTTCATTCTTGGGGCTGTTGGCAGCTACCAGCGCCTAAGCAGATAAGCACAATGTGGGAGAAGCACACTTTATTCCATGTTGCGATATTGAACTGTGCTGGCTTAATCATGTTAGCATTGCAGACTGCTGGGTTTATGCCATGTATCTGATTTCTTATCTAAGGTGAAACTAAAACAGATGAAAATTCAAACAAAGAAACTTCAGAGGAAAAACAGGAAGAAGATAATGACTACCACCGAAGTGATGAACAGGTAAGCTGTTAGATCATGTTTTAGTTTCATCTTTGATTTTAGCTTTAGGACTTCAGTAAGCTAATGAGAAGAAAAACAATTGCTTCAAGCTACTTTTCCTGTCCTTTGATCCAAACAAGATGCAGTGTTGCCCAGTGCTTCTGTGTAAGCATGAGTTTTGTCTTTGGGACGGAGAACGTGTTAAAGACATTTGAATTAAGATTTGGTAGTTCTGACTGCTCATGAGTTTTCCAAAGCATTTGTTTGCTTTCAAAACAAATGCAAGCTATTAGACTTCTATCACGGTGTTACTGTGATACTTTGAACTGAATATATACCAGTAATTATGAATAAAAGCTCTTGTGCTTTTATGGAATTGCTGTTTATTTTGTTTTTAAACTTCTAATATTAAGACAGTGTTAGCCCTGTCCCATGAAAATAGTATGAAAGTCAGGAAGTTCACTGTCGAATTCAAAATGCAAAGCATGTTTGAAAGAGAAATCCTCTTTTTGGAGTAAGGAAGTCATCTCTTTCCAGTTGTCTGTGTCCAGAGTAAACTAAATGTGGATTAATTTTCTTTCAATTATAAAGCAAAGCAACTTTCAAAGGGATTGTGCCTAGCAACAGGCCCTCTTAGTTTACAAAGTAAATCATCACAGAGAGCTTAAGCTTAGTCTAAGTAAGGAAAGCTGGATGAGAAAAGACATGAGAAGTGACAGATAGACATTAGAGAGGCCTTTGAGGGGGATAGTTGCTAGAATTTTAAAAACTAGGTGTGTCATTTGTATACATCCCTTTTAAACTTTAAATTGTCTTTTAAACTTGTTAAGACTCTGGTTTAGACTAGGTTTAGCAGCTGCACTAAAAGCAAGACGCTGTGGTGGAAGAAATAATTAAAAACTGACAACTGTGTTCTTTCTACCTTACTCTAGGTTTTGGCATAGGGCCTCTTGAGCTGTTGGGCAGCCTATGAATTGTGGCTGAAGCAGCCTTGTTCCACTATAAAAAATTCTTGCTTGCACTTTTTTATCTAAATCCATTTTGGTTACAGTAGCATTTACCACTAAACTGACAAGATGTTGGGAATTGCTTTTTTAAAGTAGGATTACAGAGTTTCAGGATTTCCAGTACTGTATTTTTTTCACTTTCTTGTATTAATAAAAACTGCACGTGCAATACATAATGAGATCTGCAGGAAATTCTTCCAGCCAGCCATAACTGTTGGCTTCTTATTGAAGGTAAGCATCTGCTTGGAATGCAATAGCAGCAAGCTGCGTGGATTGAAACGAAAATGGATTCGTTGCTCAGCACAAGCAACGGTCTTGCATCTAAAGAAGTTCATTGCCAAAAAACTAAACCTTTCTTCTTTCAATGAGGTAATATTTCAGTTTTTTTAAAATGATTTTGCAGATCTGGGATTGTTCCTTGCCAAAGAAATGCCTTTTAGACTTACTTAATTTTCACAAAACAGAAGCATAGAGTGTTTCTTGAATTATGTATTACAGAGCCACTTCCTTGTCCTTTCCTGGGTCTTTGCAGGACTCATCACTTAGTTTGCAGTGCTTCTTCTCGTGACCATATATAAATAGCTCAGCAAAAAGGCTCAGTTATGTGCTTTCACACGTGTCAAAATGGACTCTGGCAAGCAGCTTTGTCTGACAGCTTGTAGTCAGGGATACCTCTGAGTGTGAAAGGACAGGCAGTAGCAGACACTTCAATGCTACTGAAGCCCAGCTTCAGAGACATCACAGTTCTCTGTTACTTTGTTCCTTTTTATACTCTCACTGAGGCTTGACCTGAAGTTGCTGCCTACCATGACAAGAATGCTATCTGTCTCGGTTCTGATTTAAATTCTCAGAGACTCAAATATATTTGATAGAACAAATAACAGTTTTATGGAGTGCCCTTCCTTCTTCCCCCTTATTTCCCGAAAGAAAGAAAATTACATGTAGAGAGAGGAAAGGTAAAGCACATCCAAATAAATAATCTCACTGCGCTTTGAAAGTTAAAAAGAAGAAAAGTTGTTTAACAATAAATTAAAAAGGTATCTGAGGTAGGGAAGTTACAAAGGTGTAGGGAAGGGAAAGCAAATACAGAATGTGTAAATACAACCCCAGTTTGATGGTGATGGCTTTGTCTGCCTTGTGGGTGATGGCCACATGGTAAACCAAAGAGAACCAGGAGCAGGATGGTGATGCTGGTAAGCAGAGAGAGAGAACAGGAAGTCCCCCTACGTTTATGGATCTTTAGACAGGAAGGGGGAGTGGGCTAACTGTGAATCACCTGGTGGTGTTCAGACCCACCCTTGGGGAGGTGTCAAGACCTCCTAGGATCAGGTTCAAGGTCACTCCCCCTGGAGGGTTAACCCTATACACTGTCAGATACCTACTTTTCCCTTCCTTTGCAGGGAATACTTGGAATCATGGGAAGAATTTATGGTGAAAGGTACAGAAAGAAAGGCAATGCCTTGCACTTGTGCTAGCTCAGACTCAAAATTAGCAGTGGCAAACAAAGCAATACAGCCTCTGTTTTGCTGAGTCTTGGCCACAGACTCTAGACATCTCAATTGACTCTCAGCTTGATGTCTCCCTATGCCACATTATGTCACTGCTTCACTGAATTCCATTAAGAACTTTCATTTAAATCCAATCACCTGCTTTCCAGGCCAATATGTCAAGAACTTTCTGCTCCAACTTTTCAACACTGGTTTGCATCTGTATCACTCTCCCTTCCTGGCTTCTGTACGCTTCAAAGGAACGCTCTTTATTATGGTTGGAGTATGTCCTCAAACTCTGCTAGCAGTCTTCCTGAATAAAACCCATCATCTTCTCTCTTGTCTTTAGCTGGCTTGGGAGTGGTTGACTCCTGGCTGTAGCCCAGCAGCAACATAGCTGTCATCACTGTTCATAAGGAGATATTTTTGTGTGTCTGTTTAAGCCCTCTCATTCCACTAGGCCAGTGTCTGATTTAACAGCCTGCTTGGTTTTTACTGAAGGAACACATTTGCAGAAGTACTGTTTATTCATTTACTATCCTTTCTTAAAAGGTACATAAATTCTGGTGTGATTAGTGTACCAGCACCAAGTAATAGGTACATAGTAGAAGGATTTAAGCTTGTGGGCTCTTGTCTCATTGCTATGGACTGTTGCAAGTTTGAGTTAGATAATCTGTGCACATTCAGGCCTTTCTGGGTTGTGTGATAAAGTGTTGTTAATATAAGCCACCCTGGTGGACCCTAACACTTATCATGAATGTCCCCTCTTTTAGTTCATAATCAACTGTTGTAATTCAGCTGATTGCCAGTCATACGGCCCTCACATTTATATGTTTGTATCCTCACTGTTTCTTTTATTAGGGTCTTTCAACACTCAGCTAGAGTAAAAATAGATACTGTGTATCTGAAAAAAACCTGTATATATACCTTTGTAGAAGAAAGCCTTGTGGCTGATGTTAGGTAAAAGAATTTCATAGCCTGTTAGGTAGCAGAGCTGTCTTGGAGATTTGTGAGTTCTGTGTCCATCCTAATTTTATTGCGCCTTTTTAAAGGCCTCTATAAAGTTTTCAGGAAATGGTGTTAGCACTGTTTGGGAAGTGAAGTCAAACAGTTAAGTCCAGTTCATGCAGTGTTTCCTGGGTAGGCACAGACATGGATTTCAGCATATTGTGTTGAGAGAAGGCATTCTCTGTTCTTTCCCAGTGTGATTTTTGTCTGCAGAGCAACTGCGAGATGAGTGGTTTCAGTGTCTTCAGTGGGAAAAAAAAAAGCCTTGTCAAACATTTTCATATCATGTGAAATATGGAATTTCATGTGTTGTGTCCTGGTGAGCTAACTGCCATCTTTTTTCTTTCCTTGTTTCTTTTCTTTTTTTTTTCTTCAGCTGGACATATTATGCAATGAAGAGATTCTTGGCAAGGACCACACACTCAAGTTTGTAGTTGTTACTAGATGGAGATTTAAGGTATGACACAGTGGTTCCAAGTGAAGTGTGAAGTGCCATATGAAATGTCTATAGGACAGGCATAATTTGGAACTGTACTGCAGTAACTGCAAACTCAGTGAAAAGGTACTCTAATATCTCATAGAGCATCCTCAGACACAAGTACTGATTTTGTTCCAAGAAATTCCTCAGGCACAAGTACTGATTTTGTTGCAAGCAAATTGACAAAGGGCAAAATATTATTTGCAAGAAGAAGGGAGACACTGCATCAGCTGTCAAATTGTTACCAAATCTGGCAAAGGAAGAAGAAGCCCTAAGAAAATACTGTTTGTGACTATTCCAGGTAAAAGTGGTTTTAATCTGTGTAGGTAAGGAAATTGATGCATAAAAGGCAGAAGGCTTGTCCGTCTTAGGGAAAATTCTAGTGGCATTTAGTAGGCGTGTACAAGACTGTTTGAGAATGTCTTGAGTACCTCTTTGGCTTGCTCATTGTAGTTCCTTAAACTTCTTTGAAACTGAATAGTAAACAGTGAGGCTTTTGTGATGAGTAGTAATTATTACATTAACAGTAGCATCTCAGGTGAGATGTGTGCAAGAATCAATTGCAAAGTTTAACAGTTAAGAGGCAAATCACACCTGCAGAGTCATATTTGAACTGAGAGCTAAAGTTAGTATTGAACAAACCATATAGTCTGAGCATGTAATGCACACTGAGATAGAATCACTTGCTGGGTTTGGGTGCATATATAGAAGAGTTACAGGTACAGAGATCAGGGAGGCATTGTTCTACCTTTTTGTAGAAAAAATAATTTCACTTGTGTCAGAGTCACAGGATAGAAGTCAGTGGTCAGTCTTTGAAATGCAGAGGTTCCCCTGCACAGTGGAATCCTACTGGAATTTGGTTTATATGATATCCCTGACTGATTTGAAAAAAAAATACCTGAGTTCACTGACAGCATAGTGGTCGTTTGGGATAGTAGAGACAGATTCATGAGGTTCTGCAGTTCTGACTGACAAATGATCGATGGGCACCTTAAATTTAGTATAGCTAAATACAGAAGTACACAAAGCAATTGCTAGGGAATTTTATGGGGAAAAAAACAAACAGACAACCCCAAAAAAAACCAGACAAGCATCAAATTAATGTGTGTCTGTGCAAGTCTGCGTTTCAGCTTGATTGGGGAAATCCACGCAATTGTGAGCCATGTCACTTGCCTCCTCAAATGAAAGATGTGGGTGGTGTGAAATGAAACAGGGACAGTTACAGTCCGTAACAAAAAAGAGAACCAGTTCTTTGCTAAGACACAGAACTCCTTGTTGCAGGATGTTGTGCATGTGAAATGTTTACCTAGTCATAAAAAAGCAAAGGCTACATTCACAGAAGAGGAATAAAGCGGGAGCTGTTAAATATGAAGTGCCACACGTTCTTATGTTGCTTTCTAGGCATCTGCATTTTCCCCCTTACTGGGAAATTTGTTTCCCAGTAGATCCGTAGAACAGATCTTAAGGTGATCAGCCCTGAGACAAGAGGAAAAGGATTCTTCATCTCATTTGAGTTGCACAGATTAAATTGCATCTCTGTTCTGATGAAATTGTGTCAGGTCAGAGAGCAAGTCTGCTAGTTCCTTCAGGCTTTAGTTTATGAAACAAAAGTTTTGCCTGCTGGACAGATAAATCCTCATTCTGTTTATTAACTTTCCTGTTATTTCTGTCTTGCAGAAAGCGCCTCTACTGCTACATTACAGACCCAAAATGGACTTGCTGTAAGAGAACTTTATTGTCCTTCTGGACATAGTTTTTTGCAGAGACTATCATCTGGAATCTTCTTAGTGCATCACTAATCACATGACACAAACCAGCCGAATAACTTTGGAAGACTGTAAGGCTTTCATAGCAGACTATCCTTCCAGATATTCTTCTAGGGATGTATTACCTAGATTTCTGGACAGAAAATATTTATACTTTTTTTGTATGGAAGAAAGAAGTTGCAACTCAGCAAGACACTACCAGCACTAAGTTTACAGTTACTGAAAACACTTCACAGTTTCATGTAGCTCAGCCTGATTTATCTCTACATTTACACAGAAATAAGTTTAAACTGTTGTGGGGTGATTTGAAAAAAAAATGTTGCTTTTGACAGCAAGTTGGCATTTAGTTACTTTTGGCATCCTGAATCTTTAAAAACCTATATTTTTGCAAAGTGTTGTTGTCTTCTGTAGGATGCCTGATTGCATTTGCTTTACTCATTTTTTTTTTCCTGTAGAGTGACTAGTGATAATTTATGATGCGCCGTTGAAACCTCTGAAAGTCTGGGAAGCCAGTGTTTGTCATTTTTGCCCAGTTTACTGCTCTCTCTCTCTCTCTCATGTTGTGGTTTGGAAAAGATCTGGTAACAACTGTGCACGTTGATTTGGTAACATGAATAGAAATAGTATCAGTTGATCTTTTAATTTTTTTTTTTTTAGTATGCCCTGATAATTTGCCATGGCACAAATGGCAAGACATGAACAACAAATTCAAACTCTAAAGCGCTAGAACTGTGAGCTTGTTAAAAAAAAACAACCAAACAAACATTTCTTACGTAGTTGTGGCTTGCAGAAATCAGTTTTTAATTCAGAGAGAATTTTTCTCTCGCTAGCTATTGAAACACTGGCTCCTGGGAACTGCTGGGTGATACTGCACAGTTTTTGTTTGACTGATTCTGATCATTATTAGGAGCTGTATATTCCCTTTACCCATTATTTTACAAGACCATAACATTTTCTTTAGTAGAATTCTTTTAGCCTTCAGTAAAGTCTTTTTATTAAAGTAAAGACTTTACTGAAGGCTTTCCTGTAGTAGAATTCCCCCTGTCTTGGCAGGAGGAAGGTCAGACAGTGCTATTTTGGCATTTTCTGCCCTTAATTGATAATTTTGCTTGTTTCAGCCCTAATGGATGCAAGTTGATACGTGTGCATATATAACTATGTATGTAATAGAATGCACCCTCAAACACACTTAACAAGGTTCACTGCACTCTTTGTCAGGCTTTTTGAAGTAATTGGCTTTTAAAAAGCAGTAGCTGAAAGTGATTTCTGCAAGCTGTATAGGGGATAGCATATGTAGTATAATTGTAAGAATATATTTTTCTGGCACAGGTGTCAAGTCACTGAAAACAGGCTATGCTATGTTATTGACAGCTGGAAATAGTTAATTTCTTATTTTTGGAGTTTTCCAGTCAGATGAAAATGCTATTTTACATTACTGTTATTAAGCCCTGTTACTTGGCACAAAAAAAACCAAGTTTGCCTGTAACTGTCCTTCTTCTTCTACCTGTGCCCCTCCCCATCTCCTGCTAGAAAGTGTTTTGTTAATAACAGGAAGCTGATACATCAGGAGGTTTAGACAAGCATTTTAAAATCCTCTTCCTCTTCTTGAGTTTTCAAAGAACCACATTCTTTGTCATGTACCCCATAATTTCCTTCTTTGGAATCTTCAGTCCTCCTTTCTCAGCTCTGCTGTAGCAGAAGGAGTGTTCCAACTTGTGTTTACCTTTGAAAACAGGGTTCCTCATTTTCAATCGGTCATAGAAGTCAGTAGGAAAGAAATCAAAAAGTATGCAAGCAGGCAATGAAAGGGAGCCTACTGAACTATGGAGATGGAAAGGAGAGCCACAGAAAGACCAAAAAGTGTGTCTGTCCTTGCAGATGAAGGTATAGGATAGCTGTATTTCAGTGTCTGGGTTACACAGAACTCCACATCCAGGGTGGCTGGGTTTGTGTGTGGGGTGTGTGTGTGTGTTGCATGCATATGAGCAATGGAATTGAACTTGGCTGTGGTTATGTCTTACTGTTTGTGGACTGGGATATATGTGTTTTAGCTTTCCTCCCCCTCCCCGTCTTTAACGTAACTTGAACTGGCAAAAGTGAACAAATGAGATCATAAATCTGCTATTTTTACAATCTTTTCACAAAATGGTGAGTGCAGGTGATATGGGTGTGTATATAAAGTGTCATACGGGGCCCTCCTGGAGCTGTTCATGTGGTTGTTACTGTCCTTGTGTAAGTAAGGGACTGGCTTTAGCCACTGAGGCACTGAGAACTGAGCAGGGCTGTTACGTGTCCAACTTCTGTGCACCATGAGTATACAGACACTGACTGTACCTGATGTAGACATGAAATTAAAGCTATCAGACAGCATTCTCATTAACCACCATAATCAGGATAGGTATATACAGTTTAAAAAAAGATATATATATATATATGAGATCTGTCTACCTCAGAGTGTTTGTACTGCAGAAGCGTTTTGTACAACTAGATACTGATACAGTGCTGCTAAAGCATTGGGATTTTAGTACTTTCCTGTGTACTTGTGCAGCTGAGGAATAGGTTATGAACACAAATTCAGAGTACCTTTCAAATCTCTCTCTTGCTGTAGCAATCTACAGTACAGACCATATGTAAGTAGGTAACCTTTAGAATCACTTGAACTTGTTAATGGTGCTATCAATATATTGCAGAACTCTGTACATATAGAATACATACATTCAAGCCAGTATTAATACTTATAGATGGGGGGGGGGGTGCTGTGTGTTTGCTCATAATTTTGTGTAACTGCTTTTGCAATGTGTTTACTCTGATAAAACCTTACCAGTAATGAGAAACTAAAAATAAAACCCCACCCAGTTATTTTTCTAAATTGCTTATCACAACATCTTCACTACAGAAAATCTTCCCCTCAGGAGGGATATGACTGTGTCTGGACCGTATGTTTATTTACTTTAGCCTTACTAAAAGCTGCAATGCAACTGAATTGAGGTCAGAGGAAGGTCTCCTTTGAATCAGAGCCTTGTTTCACTTCTGTGAAGCTTAAGAGACTGTTAATTTATATCAAGATTATGTTGGGTAAAATAACCCTGATACTGTTCAAAGTTGGACTTGAAGTTGGACTCAGTGAAAGTATCTCATAGTCTTAGTGAGATCTTACTAGTTTATCTTGGCTTTCGTGAAGATGCCATTACTGTGAAGTAGTTTTCACAACTGCTTACGCTGGTAAATAAATTGCAGTAAAGAAGTATCTTGTTGCATTATCCTCAGCAGCACTGAGACCAGAATCACCCAGACTCAGAGTCTCATGAAATATAGTTTCATTTTAAAAATAGAGATTTCAGATAGAATATATAATATGGAAATTAAATAAGACTTGGGGTTTTAAATTTTAACTTTATAAAATTATTTATTCTATTTTAAGCCTTCTGTCTTATTTACCATCCAAGCATTTTTTTTAGTTTCAATGGTCCAGCTTTATTTACGGGCATATAAAATGAAATTGTAAGATGTTTTTACAAGCTTCTTCCTTTTACATTGAGTTTGAGTAGCTTTTATTTGTATGCTTATGTTTTGTATGGATAAAGAGCATTATTTATGCTTTCGTGCAATAGGTTTGAAACATACATTTATTAGGCATATGTTTAAACTGTAAATGTAGCATCTACTTGCCATTAAATTTAAAAGGAATGTAGATGGCTTTTCTCTCTTGTTCAACCAAGGCTTTATTTGGGGATGTTATTTGGGGATGGGGAAGGGGTGGTGTTGCTTTTTGATTTGCTCCTTTTCTACTTTTACGAGTGAAGTGTGGGATCTAAATTTGTGTAAGTACAACAACTTAATCTGTCAGCAATATTTTGAAATAAATGATCTTGCAAGAAACCTTAATGTGAATTTTGGAAGCGATCGACTTGCAGCCTATCTGAGAAAAAAAAGATAATGTTTTGTGCCATTGTTGTATCTGCTATGTTTGTGTACCATCCAAACTGGGAATATTTATTTTTACTGGTTGTGCAATAGCATACACAACTCTTATCACCTCTGGGGATATTGGACTCTTAAAAAAAAATAATCAGACTGCAGCTCTGATGGTGCTATTTTTTTTTTTCCAGTAGGCTGTTGGTCCTTGAGAACTTATACAGCTCTTAGTGTCTTTATATAAACATAGTTAGTCCTAGCAGAACCATTAACTTTTCTTTCTGCTGAATGATAGACCATACAGCTAGCCAGTTTTAGAGCTTTATGCATCTTGCCATTGAGCTAAGTGTAACAGGAAAAGCACAGCCAGTCTGTATATCGGTGAGGTGAATCTTAATAAGTGCTTTGGAAGCATTTTGTGCAGGAAGCTTGACTGTGCAGAAAAAAAACCCAAGTTTCTGTATTTCCTCAGGTAAACACTTCAATTGGGATGTTTCACTGGAAGTGTTGGTTGAACCTACACTTCAGTTAGTGCACCTAAAGTTGACAACAGGGCAAAAAGTGGTCTTGTACACTAAAATCTCTGCGTAGGCCTTGAGATGTGTTGTTGAAGGAAAAAAGTTGCACAAAGAACAACATTAAGGAACGTGAAACAATGCATCGGTCTCTGCTTTAATCAAAACTTGCAGTCATTATGAACACTTTCTGGGAACTCGTGTCCTGTGGCAAGTAACAGTAATGTTTTACTATGAAGCTGCCGTTTATTTATGTACCAATTAAAGCTCTAGTCCAGATATTTGATCTGTGCTTGATTATCTTTAGGGGTTCTTGGCAAATCTTTCAAAGCCACAATGACCTGTCCAGATCCTAGTGGCAGAGGAGGAACTGAACATCCGATTCTGTGAACACTGACATCGGTCACTTTACTAATAACCAGGATGATTCCAGAGAAACCAGTGGTTAGGTGTGGCTGAAGGGAGGAGCCCTAATATTTAAATGCTGATATTACAGTCTTTGTTTTATTTTATTTTATTTTCATTTTTATTTGAAACTCAAAGCATTGATTTAGTGGAATCTTGAATTCAAGTGACTTACCTGGACAAAAGGAGAGTTTGTTCTTTCCTTCTGCAACAAGATAATTTTACAATTAAAGGACAATAAGCTAGTGCAACCACTAAGCCTTTATCCTCATATGTGGCATAATAAAGATTCTAGACCTGTCACAGTGTGAAACCATATTTTTGGCTTAGCTTATTTTGAAAGTTTACACTTTTTTATGCTTTGTGTTGCTGTGTAATTTTTGTACTATTGGTGGCTAGTTTTGTCTGAATAAGTCTTTTGGGATTATTGCTTAATGTTTTGATTTTATGATAGTGAAGCTTGTATCTGGTGTTTTGCCAATTAATATTATATGCTTGTTAATAAAAGCAGAGAAACTAACTGAAATACTGTCAGGCTGAAAGTTATTGTCCCCTTTTTATCCCCCAGGAATGTAAGGAGCTAGTCATCATAATGCAGTGGAATGAGTAAATGCAGCATGACTGAAACAGCAGTGATGTGGCATTCCATTGTCCTGATTAGCCTTCTACTCCAAATACAAGCGTGGCCCCATCTGTTCCTCCACTGCACAAAATGGCAACGTGTCTGTGGCAAATAACTGCCAGCTATGAAATTAAGTGGTTTCAGGCAACAGCTGCACTGATGTCTTTATGTATATGCAGACAGAAAAGTACTTAACCCACTTGTATGACTTACTTTCAATCTTACCCCTACCTGCTGATGTCACTGTGCAGGAGCCAACTGCACAATGTTCTGGAACACCTTCCTGTACTTGGACATGTGGGAAATTTGAAAGCAGAACCACACACATTTTGATTGGGTTTTGTTTTATTTTGGTGAGCTGCTAGTGGGAGGAAAAGCAATCTGTTACTTAACACAAAGCTTTGACTGTTGAGCTGAATTCATTTTGCATTTGGAAAAAATCGTCTCTTGTGGTACTTGGCAGATTTGTTCTTGCCCTCTTCATAACTTAAAAGCTGTTTTCCTTAAAGGTCCTCCAGACTTCTTGTAATACCTGAATGGATTTCAAATATGGGGAAATTTTCAGGTAAAATTAATTCAAATGCCTACTTGAGTTAATGTGTTAAAGCTGCACAGCAGATGCATAGATTCATAGAATAGCAGGAAAGGACCTCAAGGATCATCTAGTCCAACCTTTCAGGGTAAAAATATAGTTTAGATAAGGTGTCCAGCACCCTCTCGAGCTGGGCCTTGAAACTGTATAATATAGGGGAATCCACCACCTCCCTTGGGAGTTTATTCCAATGTCTAAGGTGCTGTGGTAGTTGAATGTTGTGCAGTGTCTACATGCAATAATGCAAATGTATAGTTTGTGAAGTGCTCTATACATACTGAGAAGGCAGGAAGGGCTTTTATCACACTATCACAGTATCACCAAGGTTGGAAGAGACCTCATAGATCATCAAGTCCAAGGTGTTACCACAGAGCTCAAGGCTAGACCATGGCACCAAGTGCCACGTCCAATCCTGCCTTGAACAGCTCCAGGGACAGCAACTCCACCACCTCCCTGGGCAGCCCATTCCAGTGTCCAATGACTCTCTCAGTGAAGAACTTTCTCCTCACCTCAAGCCTAAACTTCCCCTGGCGCAGCCTGAGGCTGTGTCCTCTTGTTCTGGTGCTGGCTGCCTGAGAGAAGAGAGCAACCTCCTCCTGGCTACAACCACCCTTCAGGTAGTTGTAGACAGCAATAAGGTCTCCCCTGAGCCTCCTCTTCTCCAGGCTAAACAATCCCAGCTCCCTCAGCCTCTCCTCGTAGGGCTGTGCTCGAGGCCTCTCACCAGCCTCGTTGCCCTTCTCTGGACATGCTCAAGCATCTCAATGTCCCTTCTAAACTGGGGGGCCCAGAACTGGACACAGTACTCAAAGTGTGGTCTAACCAGTGCAGAGTACAGGTGCAGAATGACCTCCCTGCTCCTGCTGGCCACACCATTCCTGATGCAGGCCAGGATGCCATTGGCCCTCCTGGCCACCTGGGCACACTGCTGGATCATGTTCAGGTGGGTATCGATCAGCACCCTCAGATCCCCGTTTATTCCTACTGTTGGCTTCTTAGGAATTACCAGCAGCTGTGGGCTGTTTTGAAGTCCAGGTTTTATTTATACATGTATTTCCTACTTGCACTGATGTTAATCATCCTCAGGAAATTAGACATTTGCCACTTAACTTCATTTAAATAGCACCAAGAGAGTCTTGCTGCAGAAATGTCCATTGGCCTGTATTCACTTAGAAGTGAATAAATAGTAGCACTGATTGAGCAGCTGTTAAGTTTTGTTAAGTCTTCCAACATCTCATTATTAGTGGTTCTAACACCTCCCTGAACTTTATACTATTGTTTCTTCTGTCTCTTCCACCTGGGCCAGCAGTGTGCCCAGGTGGCCAAGAAGGCCAATGGCAGGAACAGTGTGGCCAGCAGGACCAGGGAAGTGATTCTGCCCCTGTACTCAGCACTGGTTAGGCCACACCTTGAGTACTGTGTCCAGTCTTGGGCCCCTCAATTTCAGCAAGATGTTGAGGTGCTTGAACATGTCCAGAGAAGGGCACCAAGGCGGGTGAGGGGGCTGGAGCACAGCCCTGTGAGGAGAGGCTGAGGGAGCTGAGGGTATTCAGCCTGGAGAAGAGAAGTGTCAGGGCAGACGTTGTAGCTCTCTACAGCTACCTAAAGAGAAGCTGTAGCCAGGTGGGGTTGGTCTCTTCTGCCAGGCACCCAGCAGCAGAACAAGAGGACACAGCCTCAAGCTTTGCCAGAGCAGGTTCAGGCTGGATGTTACAGGAAGAAGTTCTTCACAGCAAGAGTAATTGGCATTGGAATGGGCTGCCCGGGGAGATGGTGGCATCAGCATCCCTGGAGGTGTTTAAAAGGAGACTGGATGAGGCACTTAGTGCCATGATGGCTTAGTTAATGAGGAAGGTGTTTGTTGATAGGTTGGGCTCAATGATCTTGAAGGTGGTTTACAACCTGGTTATTCCTGTGATTCTGTGAATCTAACCAGTGTTGGGCCTGGCTCAGCCTGCTTCTTTCCTTTTTGTGATTTCAGCAACTGTTACTGAAGTCTAGAGAAAATGTGCTTGAATGGAGGGGTTTTGATTCATGGGACTGTGATCACAGATTTTTTGGATGTTAGGAAGATGTTCTCCACGATGAGGGTAGTGATACACTGGAACAAGTTGTCCAGGGAGGTGATAGAAGCCCCATCCCTCATAAGGCTAGGCTGGATGTGGCTCTGAGCAGCCTTAATCTAGCGTACAGTGTCCCTGTCTGAAGCAGGGGGATTGGAACTACACGATCCTTGAGGTCCCCTCCAGCCCTGACTATTCTGTGATTCTGTGAAAAACAATCACATAGCAGTGTGCTCAAGTCGTGGTCTCTTTACTTGGTGTGTATGTCATGAAGCAATTACTCAGGTTTGCAGGAGGAATGATACATAGGTAGTGACCTTCGGGACCGATTCGCACTGTCAGTGTGAATGTCGCCTTTGAAATGGTTGTGGACAAAATCATTGTGTGTCACAGAATCACGGAACTTTAGAGGTTGGAAGGGACCTCCAGAGATCATTGAGTCCAACCCCTCTGCCAAGCAGGATCCCCTAGGGTAGTTTGCACAGGAATGCGCCCAGGTGGGTCTGGAAAATCTCCAGAGAAGAAAACTCCACAACCTCTCTGGGCAGCCTACACCTTCATTGTAGAGAAGTTTCTCCTTACGTTGATGTTGCGGAGGGGATTCTGCCACCTACGCTGATTGTGGCGGAGGGGAGAAAGTAATTGGTGCAAGGTGATATTTTATAAAAATATATACTTATTAACTTCAATATTCTGAACTCTCACCACCCCCAGACACTGAATCTTAATGTTCTACACGGTTACGAAAGACATTCTAGGAATAATACCAAACAGTAACTTGTTAATAACTAGCAGACATTCAAACCATAAACACAGAGAGGAGTTTCCCCGCGGCAAATACCGCTTGGGGTCAATATGCTGCTTGCCCATCAGGGTGGGCTGAAAGATCTTTCTGCTCTATGGCAGGAGGCAATAGAAAGTACAGAGGCATTAAAGCATTTACTCACAAATTCTGATTAATTATCAATCACCCTCTGGGGCTACATCACAGCCTGTACAAGTGTCCAATCTTCAGGGGAGCTTTGCCCATTGACTTCGAGGCTGGAATCCTCCCATCTTCAGGAGAATCTTCCTTCTGGGGAAAGGACAGTCTGTGACCTTGTTCTCCTGGTGAAGGATGCAATCTGTGCCCTTGTCTCCTGGCTTCTCCTGGACGCTCTGTCCAGGGGTTCTTAGGCCAGACCTCAGGTGCAGAAGGAGTACAATGTAACTCTGGCCATGCAGGCTGATCATGTGCAGACAATGCAGAGTCTGCTCCTGGTAACTCATGGCAGTGGCGTGCACCAGGCAGTGATAAGGCAGCAGGCGTGCAACAGGGTGCATGGCTGCACGGGAGACTGAGCTCCGTAGATACAGGCAGGCCTAAGCATAATAATGGGAGCGAGCAAGCAAGCATGTTGTTTACCTGTTTACCTCTATTTATCCAATGTGGGCCGAGGGTAATGACCCCTTGGCCACTAGAATGACCAACCAGCTTGGCAGTTAGCCAAAGCAATACCATATGAGGCGAAAACCACAGGCCTGGACCTTCTAAGCATGGGCCTTACACTAGGCAGGCACAATCTGGGCGTGTGAGCTTACACAAACACATTACACAGCCTGGACCCTGGGCAGGCCAGACTTCATGGCACCAGGTTTGTTATGCCCCTTTTGTGTTAGCTTACATGTTTACCCCTGGTGTGAGCAGAAAAATGTGTCCAGGCAGGACAAGGCATAAACAAACCTATTTGGGGGCCTATGGGCCCTCCACTACAGTTGAGCTGAAACCTTCTCTGTTCCGCTTTGTAGCTGCGGCTCCGCAGCTGCTGACCACCAAAAAGAGATTGGCCCCATCCACTTGACACCCACCCCTCAGATGTTTGTACACATTGTCTAAGTCTTCTATGTCTGCATTGTTCTACGTAAAATAGACTTGCAGAAATCCAGGCTGTTCTCTGTCTGTGATTTGGGTGGAAAACACAAAGTGTTTGACATTTTTCTCTTTTTCTACCATTGCTTTGTGTTAGTTTGGAATAAGCACTTAGAAACTAGACCGTAAAACTGTGGGGAGGACCTAAACAACAGAAATACTTGATGGAATGGAACTACTCCTCTCCTTACATCAACAGGGTGCTACTCTTAAATACAAATAAGAGCAAAACCAGTTGCAGTTTCACTGCAGTTCCCATGCTTCACAAGAAAGCAGTTTGTGCTGGTAAGTCATGTTAGCTAGCCCTGAAAGCAAAACAGTCTCACAGTATCACCAAGGTTGGAAGAGACCTCACAGATCATCAAGTCCAACCCTTTACCACAGAGCTCAAGGCTAGACCATGGCACCAAGTGCCACGTCCAACCTTGTCTTGAACAGCTCCAGGGACGGCGACTCCACCACCTCCCTGGGCAGCCCATTCCAGTGTCCAATGACTCTCTCAGTGAAGAACTTTCTCCTCACCTCGAGCCTAAACTTCCCCCGGCGCAGCCTGAGGCTGTGCCCTCTCGTTCTGGCGCTGGCCACCTGAGAGAAGAGAGCAACCTCCTCCTGGCTACAACCACCCCTCAGGTAGTTGTAGACAGCAATAAGGTCACCCCTGAGCCTCCTCTTCTCCAGGCTAAACAATCCCAGCTCCCTCAGCCTCTCCTCGTAGGGCTGTGCTCGAGGCCTCTCACCAGCCTCGTCGCCCTTCTCTGGACACGCTCAAGCATCTCAATGTCCCTTCTAAACTGGGGGGCCCAGAACTGAACACAGTACTCAAGGTGTGGTCTAACCAGTGCAGAGTACAGGGGCAGAATGACCTCCCTGCTCCTGCTGACCACACCATTCCTGCTGTAACCCTGCCCTGTAACTGGCAGCAGCCAGCTGCATTTTATTTCTCAGAGGTAGTTTAGTGTGAGAGTGCTCTGACTAATGTTTCATATGTATAATTGGTATTTCTGTGATCCTCTGTTTTCTTATTCCAATATTCTGCTGCAAAATCAGTGGTTGCAACTGGGATTTATGTTTTTGTGCAGACAACTACGTCAGGGTTTTCATCGAGATCCAACTACACAAAAAATAATTGTATTAAATGCCCAAGGGAATTTCAGATGGATCATTTCAGCTGTTTAAAACCTGGGGTAGGCACAGTCACTGCGTTCAATTGCTCTCAGCTTATTTAAACTTAATGCAGTACTGCAGCTGAATAGAGGTATAATGCAGTGCAACTCTTTATGCACATTGATGTTAAAAGCCTTTGCATGTCTTTAACTTCTAATATTGACCTCATTTAGCTTTTTCTTTCCTGATTTTTTTTTCCTAGCTCCTACCTTTCAGTTAGTTTTCCTATGGGAAATTCAAGCACTGGCCAGGCCTTGGCAGAGAAAATTTTACCAGACTGCTCTAAGAGATTCCCCCACTTAGAGTAAGGAGCAAGCCAGATCTGTCTGGACATGCCTAGTCTATGTTCTTGGACTTGTACTATGTAGAGATGTTGCCTTGGTAGGTTTAAATTAAACATGTATCTGCTTTTTCACATTGTGTGTGATGATTGTAGCCAAGCAGATAGCATGGAATCATAGAATCAGTCAGGATTGGAAGGGACCACAAAGATCAGCCAGTTCCAACCCCCCTGCTATGGGCAGGGACACCCTACCCTAGGTCAGGCTGCGAGGAGCCTCTTCCAGCCTGGCCTTAAACACCTCCAAGGATGGGACCTCAACCACCTCCCTGGCATCCCGTTCTAGGCTCTCACTGCTCTCACCCCTCTCATGCTGAAAAACTTCCTCCTCACCTCCAGTCTGAATCTCCCCACCTCCAGCTTTGCTCCATTCCCCCTACTCCTCTCACTCCCTGAGAGCCTAAAAAGTCCCTCCTCAGCTGTTTTGGACGACCCCTTCAGGTACTGGAAGGCCACAAGAAGGTCACCTTGGAGCCTCCTCTTCTCCAGACTGAACAGCCCCAACTCTTTCAGTCTGTCCTCATAGCAGAGCTGCTGCAGCCCTCTGAGCATACTCATGGACCTTCTCTGGACACTCTTCAACATATTTAATATCATTCTTGCGATGGGGGCTCCAGAACTGGATGCAGTACTCCAGGTGGGGTCTCAGCAGAGTGGAATAGAGGAGGAGAATCACCTCCCTCAACACACTTCTCCTGATGCAGCCCAGGCTCTGGTTGGCTTTCTGGACTGCAAGTGGCTAGCTCATGTTGAGCTTCTCATCCAGCAGCACCCCCAAGTCCCTCTGCTCAGGGTTTCTCTCCAGCCACTCACTGCCCAGCCTAGATTTGTGCTTGATATTGCCTCAACTCAGCTGCAGGACACTGCACTTGGTCTTGTTGAACCTCCTCAGATTGGCTTGTGCCCAGCTCTGCAGCCTGTCCAGGTCCCTCTGGATGGATCCCTTCCCTCCAGCCTGTCTGCTGCACCACACAGCTTGGTGTTGTCAGCAAACTTGCTGAGGCTGCACTCAGTCCCTGTCGCCCACAAAGCTGTTGAACAAGACTGGTGCCAGGACTTGCTTGTCACTGGCCTTCACGTGGACATGGACACATTCACAGCCACTCTTTGGGTGCAGCCATCAAGCCAATTCTTTATTCATCTCATGGCCCACGCATCAAACCCATGTGTCACCAGCTTGGAGACCAGGATGTGGTGTGGGACTTTGCTCAGGTCCATGAAATCCATGAAATGAATAACAGAACAAAGATCCAAGCAACTGGCTCTGACAGGGAGACTGACTGGGTGGTTTCTATGAGGGGCTGCTGCCCTTAGATTCTTGCTTCTTGTTTTCTGCCTCTTTCTGTAGCATGCAAGTGTTCCTTCACACACCTGAGGGAAGGGAAGCTTTACTTTCCTCAGAGTCTTTAAGGCTGTGTGTTACATTTGCTTTCTGCTTTGAGGCAAAGCTCCCAACCTCTTACCTGAATTTTGATTTCTTCATTCAAGAG
>WAAF01015555.1:135610-146217 GCA_013400475.1 Tricholaema leucomelas | reverse complement strand
AGCTGTAGACAGCAATGAGGCCTCCCTCAGCCTGTTCTTCTCTGCACCAAACACTCCCAGCTCCCTCAGCTGCTCCTCCCCAGACCCTTCCCCAGCTTGGTTGCCCTGCTCTGGACACTCTCCAACACCTTCATGTCCTTCTTGGAGCAAGGAGGGCTGTAGATGGCTGTGAAGGGGCTCAGAATCCCCTCCCTGCCCTGCTGCTCTCTTTGCTTTGGGTGCAGCCAACCTGTGGTTGTACCCTGGCTTGCCAGTGACCATTGCCAGCTCCTGCAGTGCTTTCCAGGTTGACAACCCCAAGGCTGCTCTCAAGCCACTCCTCATCCAGGCTCTACTTGTGCTCGAGTTTGCTCTGACCCAGCTGCAGGACTTTGTCCTCGGTAATTCTCCTCCTTCCTTCCCAAGCTTTGCCTGTTTGTGTCTTTACAAATGTATTTATGGTTACCATAACAGTAAAAGACTTCATCTTATCACCGCCGAGGAAGTGCTGAGAGATAAAATCAGGATTGCTCTTTCAGCCTTAAATGGCTGCAGAGCTCTGCACGCAAACAGATCTCTCTGTCCCTTACCAAATATCAGGGGCAGAGTTATGGCTGCTTGTGAAAGATGCTTCCTTTCCTCTGCAGACACTCAGAGTGTTTGTAGGGAGCAGGAGGAAAACCTGGCAGTGGCTTTCTCTAGAGAAGGATGAAGAGCAATGGATGGAAGCTGCAGCACAGCAGGTTCCAGCTCAACACAAGGGGGATCTTCTTGCCTGGAAGGGTCCCAGAGCAGAGTCAGCAGAGGCATCTTTTGGGCTCCTCAGTTGGAGGGACAGGGATCTGCTGGAGAGAGTCCAAGGGAGGGCTGTGAGGGTGATGAGGGGACAGGAGCACTGCTTGATGAGGAGAGGCTGAGGGACCTGGGGCTGCTTAGTCTGGAGAAGAGAAGACAGAGAGGGGATTGAATCAATGTTTTGGGATCTCCAGTTGAAGAGGGACAGGGATCTGCTGGAGAGAGTCCAAGGATGATGAGGGGCCTGAAGCACTGCCTGATGAGGAGAGGGACCTGGGGCTGCTTAGCCTGGAGAAGAGAAGACAGAGAGGGGATTGAATCAGTGTCGCTAAATCTCTGAGGGCTGGGGAACAGGCTCTGCTCACTGCAACATCTCTTTGATTCTTGGACAGGTCTGGAGACCCAGAACATCACTAACCTGGATGCAGCAGCTCAGCACAGAGCCCAGGAGTGGGGCATGGCATAAGAGGTCAGCTGCAAAGTGCCACTTGCAAGCAGGAGCACAGAGCACTCAGGTGCTCGTTCCAAACCTACGCACAGGATGAAGTCAGTGGAATTCCAGTGGGGATGAGTTCAGCCTCATGACTTTACTGATCTAATTCCTACAATTCTCCTAAGGCTTCCATTGCTTCCTGCTAATTATTTCTTGCATGCCTTTATGGCAGGCTGGTCTGGTGCAAAGGCTCTTTGAGCTGTTGTCACTCAAAGTCATTTAAGCTTCTGAATGAGTTTAAAATCACAGAACCAGTCAGGGTTGGAAGGGACCACAAGGATCAGGCAGTTCCAAGCCCCCTGCCATGCCCAGGGACACCCTACCCTAGAGCAGGCTGCACACAGCCTCAGCCAGCCTGGCCTGAAACACCTCCAGCCATGGGGCCTCAACCACCTCCCTGGGCAACCCATTCCAGCCTCTCACCACTCTCCTGCTCAACAACTTCCTCCTCACCTCCAGCCTGACTCTCCTCACCTCCAGCTTTGCTCCATTCTCCCCAGTCCTGTCTCTAGCTATGTAGCAGGGAAGAAGCTCTTAAGCTGCTGCAGATGGAGAAGGCTCTGAGCCACCTGGTTGAGAGGAAGATGTCCCTGTCCATGGCAGGGGGGTTTGAACTAGATCTTTGAAGTCCCTTCCACCCTAAACCATTCAATGGTTCTCATCTTATGGGTTATGGAACTGAAGCAAGCACTACCCACACAAATCTTGTTATAAAGCTCTTGGTTAAAGCTCAGGCCAAGTTCAGTTTGTGCTTCACTGAAGGTAGTGGAGCTCCCCAGATGTTCATGGGAGTCTGTCCTGAATGGCTCTAAGTTTTAGCCTGTAGAAGAGGAGGCTCAGGGCAGAGCTCATTGCTGTCTGCAGCTCCCTGCAGGGAGGCTGTAGCCAGCTGGGGTTGGGCTCTGCTGCCAGAAGAAGGGGACACAGCCTCAAGCTGTGCCAGGGCAGGTCTAGGCTGGATGTTAGGAGGAAGTTGTTGGCAGAGAGAGTGATTGGCATTGGAATGGGCTGCCCAGGGAGGTGATGGAGTCACTGTCCCTGGAGGTGTTGAAGCCAAGCCTGGCTGGGGCACTTAGTGTCAGGTTGCTTGGGCAGGGCTGGGTGCTAGTTTGGGCTGGCTGAGCTTGGAGGTCTCTTCTGCAGGCTGCACACCCCCAGCCCCCTCAGCCTATCCTCACAGGGCTGTGCTCCAGGCCCCTCCCCAGCCTTGCTGCCCTTCTCTCAACACCTTCCAGCACCTCAACATCTCTCTGGAATTCAGGAGCCCAGAACTGCACACAGCACTCAAGCTGTGTCCTGAGCAGTGCTGAGCACAGGGGCAGAAGAACCTCCCTTGTCCATTACTCACTTCTCTGATTCTTACGTTTTTGCTTGGTTGTTTTCAACTGTTGAAGGAAGCCAACACAACCTTCAGGAAGCTTTGTGATCAAAGTGTTGGATAACTACCCCCCCCTACACACCCCAAATCATTAATCACAAAATGAATGCTCTCTTGTTCAAGTGAACTCCAGCATGGACATCATATGACAGCAGCCAGGGGAAGCTTCTTGATTTGATTGACCCAAGTAGTATTTGTCTTCATCAAAAGCTTGCATTGTTCATTGATCTTTGGAGGGCTGAGCTGATAGGTCTCTTGGTAAAGCTTCTGGGCTCAGAGATTCCACCCCTGATGCATCTTGCCAAGGGTTTGCTCATGTGGAGAGTCCTAGGTGAAGTTTATGGAACCACAGAATGGTTTAGCTTGGAAGAGACATCAAAGCTCAGCCAGTTCCAACCCCCCTGACATAGGCAGGGACAGCTCTCACTAGAACAGGTTGCTCAAGGCCTCATCCAACCTGGTTCTAAACATCTCCAGGGAGGTTGTGGAGCACAGAAGCACCAAATGTGATCTTTGATCACATTTGGTGCTTCTGTGCTCCACAACCTCCCTGGGCAACCTGTGCCAGTGTCTCATCACCCTCATTGCAAACAGCTTCTTCCTAACATCCACTTTCAATCTCCCCTCTGCCACTTTAAACCCATTCCTCCTCCTCCTGTCATTGCCAGACCTTGTTAATAGTCCTTCCCCAGCCCTCCTGGAGCCCACTTCAGGTCCTGGAAGGCTACTCCAAGGTCTCCCCCAAGCCTTCTTCAGGCTGCAGAGCCCCAACTCTCTCAGCCTGTCCTCAGAGCAGAGCTGCTGAAGCCCTCTCAGCATCTTGGTGACCTCCTCTGGACTGGTTGCAACACTTCCATGTCCTGCTTGTGCTGGAGGCTCCAGAAGTGCACAGAGGACTGCAGGTGGGGTCTGAGGAGAGCAGAGCCAAGGGGCAGCATCCCCTGCCTTGCCCTGCTGCCCACACTGCTCTTGCTGCAGCCCAGTTTCTATGGAAACTTCTTTACCCCTTCCTTACCATGGAAGTGACACCAAAGAGTGACTCCCACAGCCACAAGCACTCAATCCCCAGGGTTTATCACAGCATCACAAATTGCTCTTTGTGGAGCAGGCTGCTGCTGCCTTCTGCTTGCAACCCACAGAGGCAAAGTTCACTTCAGGTGCTAACAGCACTCAAAGCTCCATCTGTGACTCGTTCTTGAGGTCTCAACTGCAGCTCATTTTTGGCCACCAGGCAACTTGCTGTGTTTGGGAATCCACCTGGGAAGTTCTGCCTCTGCAGCCACAGGGTGATGTCTGCAAGCATCATTCTCTGCTTGGCTGCTCTTAGCAAGCTTCCCTCCCTTCCCTAATGCATTTTTAAGGCCTGAGCTCACTAAGATTATTCCAATGCCTGCAACCATCTCAAATATTTATGCTGCCACAGAAGTCTTAAGGTCAGGAAGAAACTGCTCCTAAGAGGAGCTGGAGTCAGTGTTTGTGAGTCTTCATTTTTTTTCCTGCTGGGTGACTCAACCTCCTTCAGCTCTTCAGAAGTGGATTCAGTTGTTGGTTGTTGTTTTCTAAGCAGGTCTTATTTCCTCACTGAAAGGACTCTCTGCTTAGATACAATCACAACAGAACAGACCACAGGATGTCAGGGGCTGGAAGGGACCTCAGAAGATCATCCAGTCCACTCCCCCCTCCTGCCAGAGCAGGACCACCTAGAGCAGTTTATGCATCTCTGAGTTATTTTTCCTGTGTCTGGATCTTTTTTATGCCATCTTTTTAAGTGTTGGTGTTTGGTGGCCTTATCCCAACCTTCTATCCAAGACCTTGAGTCCAGGGAATTGAAATGAAGATGACAGTGTCCAAAAACTGACTCTTGCAGGATTACTTTTAGGCATTCAGCATTGCACAGAATCAGAATCATAGAATAGGCTGCTGGGGCTGGAAGGGACAAACAAAGCTCATCCAGTTCAACCTCCACCACTGCAGCCAGCAGAGACATCCTCAACTAGATCAGACTGCCCTGAGCCCTGTCCAGCCTCACCTTGACTGTCACCAGGGATGGAGGCACAACCACCTCCCTGGGCAACCTATTCCAGTCCAACCTCTCCACTGCAGTCAGCAGAGACATCTTCAACTAGATCAGACTGCCCTGAGCCCTGTCCAGCCTCACCTTGACTGTCTCCAGGGATGGAGACACAACCACCTGCCTGGGCAACCTATTCCAGTGTGTCCAGTGACATGGAACTTGTTGCTAACATCCAATCCAATCTGCTCTGCTCTAGTTTGAAGCCATTGCCCTCATCCTGTCCCTGCAGACCTTTGCAAACAGTCCCTCTGCAGCTTCCTTTTAGCCCACTTCAGGCACTGGCAGGCTGCTATTAGGTCTGCCCCAAGCCTTCTCTCCTCCAGGCTGCACTCCCCCAGCTCCTTCAGCTTGTCCTCGTAGCAGAGCTGCTCCAGCAGCCTGATCATTTTTGTGGCCCTCCTCTGGACCTGCTCCATCCCATCCACATCCTTCCTTTTGCAGAGGAAAGGCAGCAACTGCCTTTAAAATACATTCAGCACTTGACTTGAAAACTTTGCTCTCCCAAACAGCCGAGGCCAGAAGCATCTCCACGCTGACATCTGGGAACATCTGTCCAGAAGCTACTGTTTGCTCTGCTGTGTTGCTTTGGAGGCTCATCCTAGGCTCCTTGAATTGTTTTGGTTGGAAAAGAACTCTGAGGTCATTCAGCACAGTGATCCACCTAAGATCAGCCAACAGCCAGGAAGGTGTTTGCCAGGCTATAAACAGCTTCTAAGTGTTAGGCTCTGGATGGTTTCAGTTAATAATGGAAGCCAGGGTGGAAGGATTTCAGGTGCTAGAAAATACCCCTGGGCTTTAAACCTCTCTAGTCCTAGCTCAGGAAGGACAAAGAGCTACTGGATTCCATCAGGCTGCAGGGCTGCTCTTTGCCTCCTCAGCTTAGCAGGCACCTGCTTGTTGACCTGCTTGTCCTGGCCCCAACAGGCATCTGGTCAATGGTCTCACTGGGTACCCAAGTCACAAATGCCATGGGGCTCCTGGCCACAATTCCCACTGGGCACTGAAGTCACAAATGTCATGGGGCTCCTGGCCACAGCTCCCACCTGGCACCTAAGTCACAGTTCCCACTGGGCACTGAAGTCACAAATGCCATGGGGCTCCTGGATACAGCTCCCACCTGGCACCTAAGTCACAATTCCCACTGGACACTGAAGTCGCAAATGCCATGGGGCTCCTGGCCACAATTCCCACTAGACACTGAAGTCACAAATACCATGAGGCTCCTGGCCACAACTCCCAGTGGGTACTTGAGTCACAATTCCCATGGGGCTCCTGGCCAAATATCCAGTGGAAACCCCAGTCACAAATGCCATGGGGCTCCTGGCCACAATTCCCAGTGGGCACTTGAGTCACTATTCCCATGGGGCTCCTGGCCACAATTCCCACTGGGCTACCAAGTCGAAATTCCCTCTGGGCTCATGGTCAATATTCCCACTGGGCACCCAGGTCACAATTCCCATGGGGCTCCTGGCCAAATATCCAGTGGAAACCCCAGTCACAAATGCCATGGGGCTCCTGGCCACAATTCCCACTGGGCTACCAAGTCAAAATTCCCTCTGGGCTCATGGTCAATATTCCCACTGGGCACCCAGGTCACAATTCCCATGGGGCTCCTGGCCAGAGTGCCCAGTGGGCACCCAAGTCACAACTGCAGAGTCACAGAAGAGTGAGGGCTGGAAGGGGCCTCTGAAGATCACTGAGCTCAAGCAGCATCTCCTGCAGTTTCTGTTGGGCACTTCAGCACAAGGGACACTTAGCACAGTCCCCATTCCCAGCTCACAGGTGTCCAGTTCTGGGCACTGCATCTCAAGAAGGACAAAGAACTACTGGAGAGAGTCCAGCACAGAGCTGCTGAGGGGACTGGAACAGCTCTGGTGTGAGGAAAGGCTGCGAGAGCTGGGGCTGGTTAGCCTGGGGAGGAGCAGCCTGAGAGGATCTCATTACTGCTCCCAAATATCTAAGGGGTGGGTGTCAGGAAGATGGTGCCAGACTCTTCCTGCTGACAGGATAAGAGGTAATGGACATAAAGATGAGAAAGAACTTCATTACTTTGGGAGTGGCAGAGCACTGGAGCAGGCTGCCCACAGAGTTTGTGCAGTCTCCATCTGGAGAGTGGCTGAGAGCAGCCAGGCAGAGAGGGAGCTGGGGGTGTGCAGCCTGCAGCAGAGGAGGCTCAGGGCAGAGCTCATTGCTGTCTGCAGCTCCCTGCAGGGAGGCTGTAGCCAGCTGGGGTTGGGCTCTGCTGCCAGGCAGCCAGGGACAGAACAAGGGGACACAGCCTCAAGTTGTGCCAGGGCAGGTCTAGGCTGGATGTTAGGAGGAAGTTGTTGTCAGAGAGAGTGATTGGCATTGGAATGGGCTGCCCAGGGAGGTGGTGGAGTGCCCATGGCTGGAGGTGTTGAAGCCAAGCCTGGCTGGGGCACTTAGTGCCATGGTCTGGTTGCTTGGCCAGGGCTGGATGCTGGCTTGGGCTGGCTGAGCTTGGAGCTCTCTTCCAACCTCGTTGACTCTGATTCTGTTCTATGATTCTTGTCCACCAAGACTCCCAGAGCCTTCTGCATGGAGCTTCTTCCCAACAGGTCAACACCAAACCTGTCCTGGTGCCTGGGGTTGCTCCTTCCCAGGTGCCACATTTTTTGGCCTCCTTGTGCCACTCTGTCTCTGTCCTCCTGACCATCTTTCATACCTGCACCACCAAAAAGAAAAGGTTCTTGGCATTTTGGCCTCTCTTTGCCCAGGGCTGTTGTGCTTGGAGGTCTCTTCTAACCTGCTTGATTTGATTCCATCCCAAACCACTCCTTCGATTGCAACCCAAACCACTCCTTCAGGCTCTGCATGCAGCACAGCACAGCCCTGCAAATCAAGCCAACGAAGCAGGTCTGACTCTGCTTCCTTCCTTGCCTTGCAGAGGATACAATATTTATGGCTGAGCTTCCTAAATGAAAACCTGAGCAGTTTCTGTGCTCATTCAAGCTGCACAGTCCTCTGCTGGGTGATTCATTCACTGAGTCAGGCAGCCATGCATGCAGTCATTCATAAGTAATGCCACACTTCCCCTCAGCATCCAGCACTGATTTACCTCCTCACTGCCTTCTAGGGTTTGTTCAGCACACAGCACAAGCTAAGGAGCTGCTATTTCGAGCCTTAAAGGCACAGAGCCCTCAAAATGTGGTGTTCCCCAAGGATTAGTGCTGGCCACAGTCCTGTTCAGTGTCTTTATTGATGATCTGGAGCAAGAGATTGAGTCCAGCATCAGTAAGCAGACAGCAATGTGCTCTGCTCTTGAGCCTCCTCTTCTGCAGGCTCCTGCACACCCCCAGCTCCCTCAGCCTCTCCTCACAGGGCTGTGCTCCAGGTTCTCCAGGGACTAATTAGCATTTTGTCAGTGCAGTTTGCCCCTTCCAGCCTCTGCCATTCTAGGATTCTGTGATTCTAGGAAAACCAGTCCAGCAGGCTCCCAAACCTGTCTTTAAGGACACTGTCTGGTGACTCACACTCGTGTTACAGATGAGAACTGTGATGGAACAGAACCAGCAAATCATTGCATCTTAGCTGAGCTGGCAGAAAACTCTGCAATCATAGCAGTGAGGATTAGAATCATAGAATCAAGCAGGTTGGAAGAGACCCCCAAGCTCAGCCAGCCCAACCTAGCACCCAGCCCTGGCCAACCAACCCGACCATGGCACTAAGTGCCCCAGCCAGGCTTGGCTTCAACACCTCCAGCCAGGGGCACTCCACCACCTCCCTGGGCAGCCCATTCCAATGCCAATCACTCTCTCTGACAACAACTTCCTCCTGACATCCAGCCTAGACCTGCCCTGGCACAGCTTGAGGCTGTGTCCCCTTGTTCTGTCACTGCTTGCCTGGCAGCAGAGCCATCTCATCAACCACAGAGCCATCCAATCAACCCTGGAAACATCCAATTAACCCTGGAACTATCCAACCATGGAACCATCCAACCATGGAGCCATCCAATCAATCATGGAGCCACCCATCCAACTATGGAACCATCCATCCAACCACAGAGCCATCAAATCAACTATGGAACCAGCCAGTCAGCCATAGAGCCATCCACTCAACAGTGGAACCATCCAACCAACCATGGAACCAGCCATCCAACCATAGAGCCATCCACCCAACAGTGGAACCATCCAACCGTGGAGCCATCCAATCAATCATGGAGCCAGCCATCCAACTATGGAACCATCCATCCAACCACAGAGCCATCAACTCAACTATGGAACCAGCCAGCCAGCCATAGAGCCATCCACCCAACAGTGGAACCATCCAACCGTGGAGCCATCCAATCAATCATGGAGCCAGCCATCCAACTATGGAACCATCCATCCAACCACAGAGCCATCAACTCAACTATGGAACCAGCCAGCCAGCCATAGAGCCATCCACCCAACAGTGGAACCATCCAACCGTGGAGCCATCCAATCAATCATGGAGCCAGCCATCCAACTATGGAACCATCCATCCAACCACAGAGCCATCAACTCAACTATGGAACCAGCCAGCCAGCCATAGAGCCATCCACCCAACAGTGGAACCATCCAACCGTGGAGCCATCCAATCAATCATGGAGCCAGCCATCCAACTATGGAACCATCCATCCAACCACAGAGCCATCAACTCAACTATGGAACCAGCCAGCCAGCCATAGAGCCATCCACCCAACAGTGGAACCATCCAACCGTGGAGCCATCCAATCAATCATGGAGCCAGCCATCCAACTATGGAACCATCCATCCAACCACAGCGCCATCAAACCAACCACGGACCCAGCCAGTCAGCCATCGAGCCACCCCCTCAACAGTCGCACCATCCACCCAACCATGGAACCATCCAATCAACCATAGAATCTACCCATTTCTAGCTTGGTCCCACTCCCCCCCAGTCCTATCACTCCCTGGCAGCCTAAAAAGTCCCTCCCCAGCTTATTTTTGCAGCCCCCTTCACACTACCTGTGACGTCTTTTAGGCAAGATTATAAGACATGAAGGAGCACTGTGAAGCTCTGAGCATCAGACTTCTCCAATGAACCCAACAAGCCCATTCTTGACCCAGCAGGCAAATCCTTGCCTTATTCAGACTTCTCTCCTGGCTGATTGCACATCACAATTGGCAAGGGCAGGCTTGCTGTGGGAGCATGGGGTGGGGGGTGGTGTTTTGAATGAACTCATTTGAATTCCTGGATTTTTCCCTTCTTTTCTTTCACATTAGTTTCATTTTCCAGAAGAGTAGGTGGGGAGACAGTCAAATGGGATGGAAGAGGTGATGCTGACTCATTAGGATGAGAAATTGGCAGCCTGGATTGATGCTTTGCTGATTCATAACTGCCTACAGCCACATGGGGGCTGGGAGGGAAGGGGGGGGGGGGAAGAAATGTGGATTCTGTCCTGAGCTATAATCTGCAGGAAATCCTCTCTCCCTTCACAGGCTCAGACAGGAGTTGCAAAACTGGAGGAGGAGGAGGAGGTCTTCACTTCCAATCCCAGAAGATGTTCCCACTGAAAGTGTGTAGAAAAATGGGCTGAAAATACTAAAACTCCCAAATCATAGACTCAGAGAATCACAGAATCAGAGAATCAGAATCAGAGAATCACAGAATCAGAGAATCAGAGAATCAGAGAATCACAGAATCAGAATCAGAGAATCAGAATCAGAGAATCACAGAATCAGAATCAGAGAATCAGAGAATCACAGAATCAGAGTCAGAGAATCAGAGAATCACAGAATCAGAATCAGAGAATCAGAATCAGAGAATCACAGAATCACAGAATCAGAATCAGAGAATCAGAATCAGAGAATCAGAGAATCACAGAATCAGAGAATCACAGAATCAGAATCAGAGAATCAGAATCAGAGAATCAGAGAATCACA
>WAAF01015555.1:119685-135078 GCA_013400475.1 Tricholaema leucomelas | reverse complement strand
CAGAAGCACCCAATGTGATCTTTGATCACATTCTGTGCTTCTGTGCTCCACCACCTCCCTGGGTGACCTGTGCCAGTGTCTCACCACCCTCAACCTCTGCCAGTGTCTCACCACCCTCACTGCAAAGAACTGCTTCCTAACATCCACTTTCAAGCCACTTGAAAGCTTTGAGCTACCAACTGAAGGCTCTGAGCTCCCACCTGAAGGCTTTGAGCTACTACCTCTTCTGCAAACAGCTTTGTCCTCTACCAAGGGGGAAGATGAGAAGCCAAATGCAAGGTCCAGCTCAGGCTGTCAAACTGTCACAGTTTCAGGGGTTTCCTTCAAGGGACATCCAGCTAAGGAATCATCTTCTTCATTTGCATCATGCCAGAGGTCACCCAAGTAAGTTTTGATGTTCAGGGACTACCCTGGAGGACTCAGAGTGGAAAGCTGAGGAGCAGAGCGGTGGCTTCAGAAGCAGCCAGGAATCAATAGTGGCAGAGCTCATTGAGGTGAGAGCTTCCAGATGATGCTAGGAAGAAGCATGATGGTTTCATTAGCAACCAAAGGAAGGCTCCCTCAGACTTTCAGAGCTTAATCTTGATATTACTTGCAAGGAATTGATATGGAGGTCTTCTTCTTGGCTTTATCCTAGTTGCTAGGCAACGGAGATGCTTGTGACATGCTAATCCTCAAGGATAGAGATGTGAAAGCAGAAAAGTTCTATCCACCAAAGATATGTGTGAAGGATTCCTCTCTTCTTCTTCTTTTGTTTTACTCCAATCTCACTCTATGGCAAAAAAGAAGGACAAACTGGGGGCAGTTCTTGGAAGAACTCTGTGGAGGTTATGGAGGCCTCTGCCTGTCTCCTCCAGTGAAGTTTTAATGTTGTGGGACTGGAAGAATGAAATTCTGCTCTCAGCTGCTGTGAAAATGACTGAAAGCAGCACAAAGGCAAATGCCTCTTTGGTCTGCTCTCCTCAGACCCCACCTGCACTCCTGGGTGAAGTCCTGGAGCCCCAACACAAGCAGGACATGGAAGTGTTGCAACCAGTCCAGAGGAGGTCACCAAGATGCTGAGAGGGCTGCAGCAGCTCTGCTCTGAGGACAGGCTGAGAGAGTTGGGGCTCTGCAGCCTGGAGAGGAGAAGGCTTCCAGGAGATCTTGGAGTGGCCTTGCAGGATCTGAAGGAGGCTCCAGGAGGGCTGGGGAGGGACTATTGACAAGGTCTGGTAATGAGAGGAGGAGGAGGAGGAATGGGTTTGAAGTGGCATAGGGAAGATTGGATGTGAGGAAGAAGTTGTTTGCAGTGAGAGTGGTGAGACACTGGCAGAGGTTGAAGGTGGTGAGACACTGGCACAGGTTGCCCAGGGAGGTTGTGGAGCACAGAAGCACAGAATGTGATCAAAGATAATAAATCTGATGAAGGAGTGACTGAGGGAGCTGGGGATGGGTAGTGTGAGGAAGAGGAGGCTGAGGGGAGACCTCATGGCTGTCTACACCTACCTGAAGGGTCATTGTGGAGAGGTTGCTGCTGGGCTCTGCTCACAGGGAATTGGAGACAGAACAAGGGGGAATGGCCACAAGCTGAGGCTGGGGAGGGTTGGATTGGACATTAGGAAGAAGTTTTTCAGGAAGAGAGTGGTCAGGGAGTGGAATGAGCTGCCCAGGGAGGTGGTGGAGTCCCCCAGCCTGGCTGTGTTTCAGGGTGGTTTGGATGTGGTGCTTAGGGAGATGGTTGAAGGTGAATCTTGTAGAGTAGGATTCTAGGTTGGACTTGCTGATCTTGAGGGGCTTTGCCAACCTGCATGGTTCTGTGATCCTGTGACTCTGAGTCCAACCATGAACCTCAGACCATCTATGGCCATTAAACCATCAGGTAATCTGTTTCTGATGAAGAATGAGAGAGTTCTCACTCCCTAAAGGGTAAATGACTACATTGGTGATTGAATTTAAGTCATTCCTGCAAGCAGTTTGAATTCTCCTTTCAATTCTGCAAGGTTATTCACAGGCCCACAGGATGTCAGGGGTTGGAATGGACTCAAAGAGCTCATCCAGTCACAAGATCATAGGATCACAGATGTCAGGGACACAAAATGATCATCCAGTCCAACCTCCCTGTCACAGCAGGGCCATACAATCCAGCTCAGGGCACACAGGAACACATCCAGACAGGCCTGGAAAGGCTCCACAGAAGGAGACTCCACAATCTCTCTGGGCAGCCTGTGCCAGGGCTCTGGGACCCTTCCAGGCAAGAAGTTCTCCCTTGTGCTGAGCTGGAACCTCCTGTGCTGCAGCTTCCATCCATTGCTGCTTGTCCTATGCCAGGGAGCAGTGAGCAGAGCCTGTCCCCTCCTCCTGACCCCCAGCCCTCAGAGATTGATAAACATTGATTCAATCCCCTCTCAGCCTTCTCCTCTCCAATAATGCATTTGACACAGAGTTCAAAGAGCCACTTCAGACCCTGAAGCAGCCCAAAGTTTCTGCTTTTGGAGTGATGAAATCCTGTATTTATAAGGATTGCCTATCAAGTCTGTGTCATACATTGTTCTGGTTACCATGACTACCTCTAATCATGTTTGTAGACTTCAGCAGTGTCTACATCCCAGACCCTCTATTGACATTTGCTTCCTGCTGCATTTGGCACAATATACTGAAGGCAGGAACAATCCTGGCTTTAAAGGAAACAGATATGACATGTTCACACTTCCCAACCTGCTTCCCTCCACCCCCTCCCCAGATCCCAGGTGGTTAGGGTAGCACTTAGCACAATTAGAGAGTGCAGAATGAGTTCAGTCCTTCATGGAGCAACCAGGAGCAAGGCTGAGTAGTTAGTTCCAGTACCTTCAGGTACTGGAAGGTTGCTCCAAGGTCTGCCCAGAGCTGATTGGACTCAACAGCCTTGGAGGTCTTTCCCAACTCAATCAGTTCTATGATTGTTAATGTATTTCTTAAACTACAAATTAAGTCAGTGTCAGTTCAGTACCTTCCAGTACCTTCCAGTAGTTAGTTCCAGTATGGTCAGGTACTGGAAGGTTGCTCCAAGGTCTGCCCAGGGCTGATTGGACTCAACAGCCTTGGAGGTCTTTCCCAACTCAATCAGTTCTATGATTGTTAATGCATTTCTTAAACTACAAATTAAGTCAGTGTCAGTTCAGTTCCTTCCAGTACCTTCCAGTAGTCAGTTCCAGTACCTTGAGGTACTGGAAGGTTGTTCCAAGGTCTACCCAGGGCTGTTTGGACTCAACAGCCTTGGAGGTCTTTCCCAACTCAATCAGTTCTATGATTGTTAATGCATTTCTTAAGCTACAAATTAAGTCAGTGTCAGTTCAGTACCTTCCAGTAGTTAGTTCCAGTACCTTCAGGTACTGGAAGGTTGCTCCAAGGTGTGCTCAGAGCTGATTGGACTCAACAGCCTTGGAGGTCCTCCCCAGCTGAATCAGTTCTGTGATTGTTAATGCATTTCTTAAACTACAAATTAAGTCAGTGTCAGTTCAGTACCTTCCAGTACCTTCCAGTAGTTAGTTCCAGTATGGTCAGGTACTGGAAGGTTGCTCCAAGGTGTGCTCAGAGCTGTTTGGACTCAACAGCCTTGGAGGTCTTTCCCAACTCAATCAGTTCTATGATTGTTAATGTATTTATCAAACTACAAATCAAGCCAGTGTCAGTTTTGCTCTAAACACTGCTGGCTCCCATCTCCAAATCCTTCCTCACAAACCCTTCTCTTCCCTGGTGCTCAGCCAAGACTCCCCTTGCTGAACCCAGCTTGGGCTCTCTGGTGCACACCAAAATCCTGCAGCTTTTCATTCACCTCTCCTTGATCTCTGATATTTTTGACTCAGGGCAGTTATTTCTCTTTCCCAGACCTCACTTTTCCAATACATCCCACCTAGCTCAGCTGTTTCTTGGCAGAGTGGGGGACAGTGGGGACAGGCAGCTGGAAAGCAGCAGATGCACAGAGCTGGGAAGGAAGGAAATTCTGCAACAAGCAGTGCAGATGGAGCCTGACCCTATTGTGTTGAGTTGGCCCTGCCACTGAATGATCAAATCCTTCACTCAGTCCTCAGCAGCTCTTGCTGTGGCTGCTGCAAACTCAACAACTCAGCTGGGCAGTGAGTTTCACAGTCATAGAATCATAGAATCCAGCAGGTTGGAAGAGACCTCCAAGCTCATCCAGCCCAACCTAGCACCCAGCCCTGTCCTATCAACTGGCCACCCTCTCACTTAAAAACACAGATCCATGCAGGTTGGCAAAGCTCCTCAGGATCACCAAGTCCATCCTAGAACCCTACTCCACAAGATTCACTTTAAACCATTTCCCTAAGCACCACATCCAAATCACTCTTAAACACAGCCAGGCTGGGGGACTCCACCACCTCCCTGGGCAGCTCATTCCACTCCCTGACCACTCTCTCCCTGAAAAACCTTTCCCTAATCTCCAATCTAAACCTCCCCAGCCTCAGCTTGTGGCCATTCCCCCTTGTTCTGTCTCCAATTCCCTGTGAGCAGAGCCCTGCACTAACCTAACCTCTCCATGACCTCCTTTCAGGTAGCTGCAGACAGCCATGAGGTCTCCCCTCAGCCTCCTCTTTCTCAAGCTAAAAAAAGCTACTTTTTTTCCACCTCATGACAACTTAATCCTATAGCAAGTCTGACATTAAAGAAAGCAAACTCAGTTTGGACTCAATGACCTTGAAGTTCTTTTCCAACCAGAATGTGCTGCCCAGGGAGGTGGTGGAGTCACCATCCCTGGAGCTGTTCAAGAACAGACTGGATGAGGCACTTAGTGCCATGGTCTGGTTGCTTGGCCAGGGCTGGGTGCTAGGTTTGGCTGGCTGAGCTTGGAGCTCTCTTCCAACCTGCTTGATTCTATGCCACTGGAATGGGCTGCCCAGGGAAGTGATGCAGTAGCCATCCCTGGAGGTGTTCAAGAGGAGACTGGATGAGGCACTTAGTGCCATGGTCTAGTTGACTGCACAGGGCTGGGTGCTAGGTTGGACTGGATGAGCTTGGAGGTCTCTTCCAAACCTGGTTGATTCTGTGATTCTATGAGTCTGTGAGTCTATGATTCTTTTCTGTCCACCTGAGGACCAGGACTTGGCACATAAACTGTCAGAGTGGAAACCACTGCTGCATGAACAATGCAAATCTAAGCACTCCTCCAAACTTTCATCTGTGAGAAGAAATGTTGGTGGTGCAGGCACTCAGGAGGACTTTCCAGCTGAGACAACTCTTGGAATAGGCTACCCAGAGAGGTGGTGGAGTCCCCATCCCTGGAGGTGTACAAGAAACGTGTGGCCATGGCATGTGGGGGCATGGTTTGATGGCCATGGTGGTGTTGGGGTGCTGGTTGGACTGGGTGAGCTTGGAGGTCATAGAATCATAGAATCATAGAATGGTTTAGGTTGGANCCAGCCTTCCTGTAGGCTCCCTTCAGATACTGCAAAGCCACTCCAAGGTCTCCTGGAAGCCTTCTCTTCTCCAGGCTGCACAGCCCCAACTCTCTCAGCCTGTCCTCATAGCAGAGCTGCTGCAGCCCTCTGATCATCTTCATGGCTCTCCTCTGGACTGGCTCCAGCAGTTCCATGTCCTGCTTGTGCTGGGGGCTCCAGAACTGCACACAGTACTCCAGGTGGGGTCTGAGGAGAGCAGAGCCAAGGGGCAGAATCCCCTCCCTTGCCCTGCTGCCCACACTGCTCTTGCTGCAGCCCAGCACAGGGTTGCTGTCTGGGCTGCATGTGCACACTGCAGGCTCATGTTGAGCTTCTCGTCGACCCAGACCCCCAGGTCCTTCTCCTCAGGGCTGCTCTCAGCCATTCCCCACCCAGCCTGGAGCTGTGCCTGGGATTGCACCGACCCAGGTGCAGGACCTTACACTTGGCCTTGTTAAACGTCATGAGGTTGGCCTGGGCCTTCCCAATTCTACAGCTCTATGAGGTAGGAGGCACTGCAGGTGAAAATGCCTGACTGTTCTAACTGTAGATAGCTCTCATGTTTTGATGAGCACATCTTATCTTCTTGCCACAGATCCCTGCCACCCAAGGCACACAGGCATCTATAGCACCTAATATGCAGCCAGCTCTGCCAGCCAAGCAATGGAAACACAACCAAGAACCCCAGAAAGTCTGAAATGTAGCTTTAAATCACACCAGAAGAGAGCTTTGCTATCAAATCCTGTTACACCCTTACAAAAGCCTCCCTAAGGCAATTTGCTGAAGGATGTTTTCTGTTCAGCCTTAACCTACAGCTTCCTGTTTACTTGGAATTGTGGAGTGTGGTTTCTTTCCAGCCTGCTGTTGGGTTTCTTTCCTCTTCTTGGGTTTTTTTTTGTCGGTTTGTCTCCCCTCCAAATTATTTTGGTGACTTGCAAAAGCTGATAGGGGAAGTTGGTTCCAAGAAAGAAGTTAATGAAGGCAGCAGAGCTTTGGTTCCTTGCTGAATTACCAAGCTGTGTCCATGGAAACAAAAAGAGAAGTGAAACCTGAGGTTCCCCTTTCCCTTCTCTGCTGTGTGATGTGCTGAGAAACAAGCAGTGTGGTGGATAGCTCAGGACAAATCCTTCCCTTCTAGCAACCCCAAGAGGTGAGGTGACAGGAGGTCATCAGGCCAAATAAAAGCATCAGAGAATTAATAGCATCTATTAATAGCATCAAGTCCAAATAAAAGCATCAGAGAATTAATAGCATCTATTAATAGCATCAAGTCCAAATAATAGCATCAGAGAATAGAAACATAGAATGGTTTAGGTTGGAAGGGACCTCAAGGATCATCCAGCTCCAAGCCCCTGCCATAGGCAGGGACACCTCCCACTAGAGCATGTGATGATGCCTGTGAGAAGAGACCAACTCCCAGCTTGGTCCAACCTCCTTTCAGGAAGCTGTAGAGAGAAATGAGGTCTGCCCTTAGCCTTCCTTTGCTGCAAGATTCTGTGCTCCACAACCTCCCTGGAGGTCAGGGATTGGCACAGGATGCCCAGGGAGGAGGTGGAGTCCCCCATCCCTGGAGGTGTTCAAGGAACATGTGGCCATGGCACTTGGGGACCTGTTTAATGGCCATGGGGATGTTAATCTGAAGAAGAGGAGGCTGAGGGGAGACCTCATTGCTCGCTACAGCTCCCTGAAAGGAGGTTGCAGTGAGGTGAGAGGTTGGGCTCTGCTCCCTAGGATCAAGTGATAGAAGGAGAGGAAATGGCCTGAAATTGTGCCAGGGGAGGGTTAGGTTGGAGAGGAGGAAAAATGTGAGGCTGTGGACAGCCTGAGCTAGTGTGAGGTGTCCCTGCCCATGGCAGCAGGGGTGGAACTAGATGATCCTTGTGGTCCCTTCCAACCCTGATTGATTCTATGATGATACTAAGATGACTCTGTGCTGCAAGAGTGGTGAGGGATTGGAAGAGGCTGCCCAGGGAGGTGGTGGAGTCCCCCATCCCTGGAGGTGTTCAGGAAACCTGTGGTCATGACACTTGGGGCCATAGAATGATAGGATCAAGAAGGTTGGAAGAGACCTCCAAGCTCACCCAGTCCAACTTAGCACTCAACCCTGCCCAATCAACCAGACCATGGCAATAATGGCCATGGTGGTGGTGGGCTGACAATTGGACTTGTTGATCTTGAAGCTCTTTTCCACCCCAAAACAATTCTCTGGCTCTATGATTTAAGACAAAATGTGTAAAGGCAGAGCAGAGACAGCACAGCCTGGCCAGAGCCTTGCACTCCAGCACAAAGAATCACAGAATGGTTTAGGTTGGAAGAGACCTCAAAGCTCAGCCAGTTCCAACCCCCCTGCCATAGGCAGGGACACCTCCCACTAGAACAGGTCACTCAAGACATCATCCAACCTGGTCCTGAACACCTCCAGGGAGGTTGAGGGGCACAGAAGCACAGAATGTGATCTTTGATCACATTCTGTGCTTCTGTGCCCCTCAGCCTCCCTGGGAAACCTGTGCCAGTGTCTCACCACCCTCAACCTCTGCCAGTGTCTCACCACCCTCCCTGCAAAGAACCCTTTCCTAACATCCACTTTCAATCTCCCCTCTGCCACTTCAAATCCATTCCTCCTCCTCTTCTCATCACCAGACCTTGTCAATAGTCCCTCCCCAGCCTTCCTGTAGGCCCTCTTCAGATCCTGCAAGGCCACTCCAAGCTCTCCTGGAAGCCTTCTCCTCTCCAGGCTGCAGAGCCCCAACTCTCTCAGCCTGTCCTCAGAGCAGAGCTGCTGCAGCCCTCTGAGCTCTTGGGACACGGAGGTGCAAAGTCAGTGTCAGAGTCAGTTGAGCATTAACTCAACTGCTTATCATTCAGCTTAACATTCATTCAGCCACCTCTCTGGTAGCACCTTGCTGAAGACAAATGTCTAATCACTCCAGCAAGCAGCTTCTCATGCTGTGTGGGCAGAGTGTGCTGCACACCAACAGCCTCCAGCTATAAATAACATTATTAGGGAAGCACTTTGCCTTAGATGGAGAGAGCAGAGCTCATCACCTCTCTGGCTGTCTAGAAACACCTTCAGATTCCATGGTTAAAGGTTAAAAATAGACCCAAAGCCCCCTAAAATAGACCCAAACAAATGTTGTTAGACCTTGGGCTAAGTTTCTTTACCCTAAATGATCCAATGGGCACAGCAATGCCAACAGCATAAGGACAGCATTAAAACTTGTGAGATCATGGAATGGGTTGGGTTGGAAGAGAACTCAAAGCTCAACCAGTTCCAAACTCCCTGCCATAGGCAGAGACACCTCCCACTAGAAGAAGTTGCTCAAGGTCTCATCCAACCTGGTCCTGAACATCTCCAGGGAGGTTGTGGAGCACAGAAGCACAGAATGTGATCTTTGATCACATTCTGTGCTTCTGTGCTTCACAANCTTCCAACCTGCTTCATTCTATGATTCTGTTCCTCCTTCTCTACTTTGCCCTGGTGTGACCACATCTGAGGTGCTGTGTCCAGTTCTGGGCCTCTCAGTTCAAGAAAGACCTCAGAGAACTGCTGGAGAGAGTCCAGCAGAGAGCCACAGAGATGCTGCAGGGAATGGAACAGCTCTGTTAGGAGCAGAGCCTGAGGGAGCTGGGGCTGTGTGCTGGGATCAGAGGAGCTGAGAGGTGACCTCAGCAGTGGTTATCAATGTGTGCAGGTGAGTGCCAGGAGCTGCAGCCAGGCTCTGCTGGGTGATGCCCAATGCCAGCACAAGGGGCACTGGGTGGGAGCTGAGGCAGAGGAAGTTGCATGGAAACATGAGGAGGAATTTTTCCCCTGTGAGGGTGCCAGAGCCTGGCACAGGCTGCCCAGGGGGGCTGTGGAGTCTCCCTCTCTGCAGATATTCCAACCCCCCCTGGCTGTGTTGCTGTGTGATCTGCTCTGGGTGCTCCTGCTCTGGCAGGGGGCTTGGACTGGCTGAGCTTTGGAGCTCCCTTCCAGCCCCTGCCATTCTGTGATTCTGTGACCTGCTCTGAACACCTCTTGCTCTAAGTCCTAATTTGGCTGTTTTCTTGACAGCAGGGCAGCCCCACAACCAGCCACTCCCCACCTGTCCTCAGCAGAGCTGTACAAGGAGCTGTCTGAGTCAGGAGTTACACAGGGTGAGTAAATAACACTTGATAATGCCCCACAGCCACCCCCAATGCTTGCACTCCACAGCGTTATCTGCTCTAAAATTTCACTGGGAGGTCTGAGGTGACCGTCTTGTGGCCTTGCAGTGTCTGAAGGGGGCTGCAAGAAAGCTGGGGAGGGACATTTGAGGCTGTCAGGGAGTGATTGGACTGGGGGGTGTGGAACCAAGCTAGAAATGGGTAGATTCATCCTGGATGTTAGGGAGAAGTGGCCACAGCGCTCTTGCTGCAGCCCCTCATCAGCAAGCTATTGGCTTGGGTTTGCTGAGACCTTTTGGACCCCAACCTCCCAGTGCCCACAGCTGCCAGCCCCTGCTGCTCCTTCTCCTAAAAGCCATCTTGAGCAGGCTCACACAGCAGAAGGCTTCTCTCTGCTTTCTCCTCTCTCATGTCTGAGGCATGAGGAGAAACCTCTCCACTGTGAGGATGACAGAGCCCTGGAGCAGGCTGCCCAGAGAGGTTGTGGAGTCTCCTTCACTGGTGACTTTCCAAACCCACCTGGATGCTTCCTGTGTGAACTGCTTCAGGTGATACTGTCTTGGTCTGGATGGTCTCTGGAAGTCCTTTCCAACCTTTTTGTGGCCTTACTGCATCTTAAGGGGGCTACAAGAAAGCTGGGAAGGGACTTTTTAGGATGTCAAGGAGTGATAGGACTGGGGGGAGTGGAGCAAAGCTGGGAATGAGGAGATTCAGCCTGGATGTTAGGAAGAAGTTGTTGAGCATGAGGGTGGTGAGAGCTTGGAAGGGGTTGACCATGGAGGTGGTGGAAGCCTGATCCCTGGAGGCCAGGCTGGATGAGGCTGTGGGCAGCCTGATCTAGTGTGAGGTGTCCCTGAGCATGGCAGGGTGGTTGGAACTGGCTGATCCCTTCCAACCCTGACTCATTCCATGGGGTCTTGTGTGAGTGCCAAATCCAAGTGAGAGCTCTAATGTGGGATAAATGAATGTTTGTAGCTTAGGAAGAGCATTGTTAAGGTTATGAAAAAAGGAATCAATTCTTTTGCCTTCATCCTTACATTCATCTGAAATCAAATATTTGCACCTCCTGTTGCTGGCTGCATGCTTGCCTCTGCCTATCATCTGTCCTTCATCTTCATGCCTCACCAAACTCCTCAGCAGCTGCCTTGTTAGAGGGGACCTCATCAATGCTTAGGGTGGCTGTCAGGAGGGCAGAACCAGGCTTTGTTCAGTGGTGCCCAGCAACAAGACAATGAGCAGTGGGCACAAAGAGCATCGAGTCAGTCATCAGCAAGTTTGCAGGTGACACCAAGCTGGGGGCAGATGTGGCTGGGCTGGAGGGCAGAAGGGCTCTGCAGAGGGACCTTGACCACCTGGACAGATGGGCAGAGTCCAAGGGGATGGCATTCAATGGCTCCAAGTGCCAGGGGCTGCACTTTGGCCACAACAACCCCATGCAGAGATACAGGCTGGGGTCGGAGTGGCTGAGAGCAGCCAGACAGAGAGGGATCTGGGGGTGCTGATGGATACCCACCTGAACATGAGCCAGCAGTGTGCCCAGGTGGCCAAGAGAGCCAGTGGCATCCTGGCCTGCATCAGGAATGGTGTGGCCAGCAGGAGCAGGGAGGTCATTCTGCCCCTGTACTCTGCACTGGTTAGACCACACCTTGAGTACTGTGTCCAGTTCTGGGCCCCCCAGTTTAAGAGGGACATTGAGATGCTTGAACGTGTCCAGAGAAGGGCAACGAGGCTGGGGAGAGGCCTCGAGCACAGCCCTACGAGGAGAGGCTGAGGGAGCTGGGATTGTTTAGCCTGGAGAAGAGGAGGCTCAGGGCAGACCTTATTGCTGTCTACAACTACCTGAGGGGTGGTTGTAGCCAGGAGGAGGTTGCTCTCTTCTCTCAGGCAGCCAGCACCAGAACAAGAGGACACAGCCTCAAGCTGCGCCAGGGGAAATTTAGGCTTGAGGTGAGGAGAAAGTTCTTCACTGAGAGAGTCATTGGCTACTGGAATGGGCTGCCCAGGGAGGTGGTGGAGTCGCCGTCCCTGGAGCTGTTCAAGGCAGGATTGGACGTGGCACTTGGTGCCATGGTCTAGCCTGGAGCTCTGTGGTAACAGGTTGGACTTGATGATCTGTGAGGTCTCTTCCAACCTTGGTGAGACTGTGAGACTGTGAAGTTGAACATCAGAAGTTCCACCTAAACATGAGGAGAAGCTTCTTTAATTGAAGGGTGATGGAGCACGGGAAGAGGCTACCCAGAGAGGTAGTGGAGTCTTCACATCTGGAGGTAATTGAAACCCACCTGGGTGCATTCCTGTGTGACCAACTCTTGGTGACCCTGCTTTGGCAAGGGAGAGGTTGGACTGAATGATCCTCAGAGGTCCCTTCCCACTCCTACCATTCTGTGTTTGTGTGATTCTGGTTGGTCATCTGATTTATTGCTCTAGAAGGAGAGAATGACCACAGACAGAGAGGTGTCCAAGCACAGAATGCTGACAGCAGAACCCCCACCTTGCTGCACATGCTTAGCTCAGATGCATGCAACACCAGCTGAGTAGCTAAGCACACAAAGTGACACATCCAAGGTTAAGTCAAGCAGCTTCCCTCTAAGCTGGGCTGCAAACAGCTGAGCTGGCTTCTGAAGGGCTTTCTGCTTCCTGCTCCTTTCCACTCACGTAGTGTTTGTGTTCCATCTCAGCAGCCTTATGCAAACTGGACAGCTCAACCAACTCCTGATTAGGCTGTTTGACTTTCTGATCAAGGAGTGCCACAAACCCTCCCTTCTGACAAAGCCCAGAAGTTTAAATGCATTGCAGACTCTCTCCCTGGAGATTTGGCTCCTTAAATCATTCAGTGATAAAACTATTTGGGTTGGAAAATGTCTCTAAGATCATCCAGGCCAACTATCAACCCAGCACCCCCATGGTCATTAAACAGTGTCCCCAAGTGCCATGGCCATGCACTTCTGGAACATCTACAGCATCAACCATTCCCTGAGCAGTGCTGTGGGTGAGTGTCCTGCATCATCCCCCCCTGAGCAGTGCTCTGGGTGAGTGTCCTGCATCATCCCCCCCAGAGCAGTGCTCTGGGTGAGTGTCCAGCAGGAGCCACCCCAGAGCAGTGCTGTGGGTGAGTGTCCAGCATGATCCACATCTGAGCAGTGCTGTGGGTGAGTGTCCAGCATGAACCATCCCTGAGCAGTGCTATGGGTGAGTGTCCAGCAGGAACCACCCCAGAGCAGTGCTGTGGATTGTGTCCAGCAGGAGCCACCCCAGAGCAAGTGTGGGTGAGGAGTGTCCAGCATGAACCATCCCTGAGCAGTGCTCTGGGTGAGTGTCCAGCAGGAACCACCCCTGAGCAGTGCTGTGGATTAGTGTGCAGCAGGAGCCATCCCTGAGCAGTGCTGTGGATTAGTGTCCAGCAGGAGCCATCCCTGAGCAGTGCTGTGGATTAGTGTCCAGCAGGAACCATCCCTGAGCAGTGCTGTGGGTGAGTGTCCAGCATGATCCACCCTGAGCAGTGCTGTGGATTAGTGTCCAGCAGGAGCCACCCCTGGGCAGTGCTGTGGGTGAGTGTCCTGCATGAGCCACCCCTGGGCAGTGCTGTGGGTGAGTGTCCTGCATGAGCCACCCCTGGGCAGTGCTGTGGGTTAGTGTCCAGCATGAACCATCCCTGAGCAGTGCTGTGGGTTAGTGTCCAGCATGAACCATCCCTGGGCAGTGCTGTGGGTGAGTGTCCTGCATGAGCCACCCCAGCCCCTGTCACAGCTCAGCAGGCATCTCCACTGCTGCATTCTTCAGCTCCCTGCATGCTGCCAGCAGCTGAGCCTCTCTCATCAGTCATGCTGCAGCTCTGCTCCCGCACTCCCAGGCTCCTGCTGAACTCAGAGGAGTAGTTGCCTTGGAGAGGAAGCCTGTGTGCAGTTGACAATATAGTTTGCTCCAGGCTCTGCTCCAGACAGACAGAAAAGGTCTTGGACTGCAAGGAGTTTAACTCCCTCAGCCTGTGACAGTTGTTTGATGCTTTTCCAGCAGGCCTCGTGTCCTCGAATCCCCCGTGGCTGTCACACCCCATCACAAGCAGGCAAGACACACTTTGGATCAGTGAATCACAAAGGCTTGATGAGTTCTTGGGACCAGAGGAGACCTGAGCCAAGCACTATCCCACATCCAGCCATGTTGCCCTAGAGAGAGGACCCACTCTGCTTGTGAAGCTGGTGAAGGGTCTGGAGAACAGGGCTGGTGAGGAGCAGCTGAGGGAACTTGGGGGTGTTTAGTTTGAGGAAGGGGAGCCTGAGGGGAGACCTCATTGAATCATAGAAGCACAGAATCAACCAGGTTGGAAGAGACCTCCAAGCTCATCCAGTCCAACCTAGCACCCAGCTCTCTACAGCACCCTGAAAGGAGGTTGCAGGGAGCTATAGAGCTTGGGCTCTTCTTCCTAGTTGATAGAATGGGAGGGAATGGCCTGAAACTGTGCCAGGGGAGGGTTAGGTTGGAGATGAGGAAGAATGTCTTTGCTGCAAGAGTGGTCAGGGATTGGAAGAGGCTGCTCAGGGAGGTGGTGGAGTGCCCATCCCTGGAGGTGTTGAAGAAACCTGTGGCCACGTCACTTTGGGCCATGGTTTAAAGCCATGGTGGTGTTGGGTTGATGCTTGTACTCAATGCTCTTAGAAGTCTTTTCCAACCTACACAATTCCATGATTCTATAATCACAGAATCACAGAACCATGCAGGCTGGCAAAGCCCCTCAGGGTCACCAAGTCCAACCTAGAACCCTGCTCCACAAGACTCACCTTAAACCATCTCCCTAAGCACCACATCCAAACCACCCTGAAACACCTCCAGGCTGGGGGACTCCAGCACCTCCCTGGGCAGCTCACTAATTCTCTGAAAGTGGACACCTTGCACCACTTGGCCTGGGGTCAGAGACAACCCTTGGGGCAGCTTCCCTGGCAGCACAAACACAAGCCCCAGAGAAGCCAGGGCAGATGCAGGAGGTCCTAAGAGAAGGAGCTGGCTTCAAGGGTCGCAGCTGGAATTTGAGCTATGCGCACCAATAGATGCCACCACTCTCCACCAGCTTTCACTCAGGAGGCCCCTCCAGCCCTTCAAGTATTCTCTCACCAAAAAAAAGAAAAGATAATGAGGTCACAATTTTATTTTCCTAGTTGCTTAAGGAGAGTGTCAGAAGAGTTAATCCAGGGATCAGGAGGCTTTGTGAGCAGAGCCCTTTGAATCCCATCAGTGCCGGTCACAAAACCAACACAGAGAGCATAGAGATCTGAACACGAGGATGGAAACCACATCAGCCACCACCTTCTAGTAGCATTTAGCCTTCTCTACATCTCTGGGTCACCTTTGATTTTGCTGCTTTATCGGATTGCTCCTGGGCTTTAGCCAGCTGCTGACTGTTTCCCTGCACAGTAAACCCTAACCAAAAGGGTCTGAAACTCCAGCGGTGACTGCAGCAGTTATTTGTGTGCCAACTGCAGGTCCTACTTGATAGGCTGGTGGGAAACGTCCCCCCCCCAAGCTGTAACTCCCTGAGAGGCAGGCATTTTGTAGGAGTAAGAGTTTATGAAAAGGAAAGAGAAAAGGGGGAAAAAAATAAAGAATAAAGAAGAAAAAAAAATAATTAAAAAGAGAGAAATAAAAAGAAAGAAAGAAAGAAAAAGGAAAATATTAGAAACAAAAAAAGAAAGAAAGAAAAAGAAAAGGAAAAGAAAAAGAAAAAGAAAAAGAAAAAGGAAAAGAGAAAGAAAAAGAAAAAAGAAAAAGGAAAAAAATAAATAAGAAGGAAAAGGAAAAAAGGAAAGGACAAAAGGGAAAGGGGAAAGGGAAAGGGGAAAGG
>WAAF01015555.1:53934-119494 GCA_013400475.1 Tricholaema leucomelas | reverse complement strand
AAAAAGAAAAAGAAAAAAGAAAAAAGAAACAGGAAAAGGAAAAAATTTTAAAAAAGAAAAAGGAGAAGAAAGGTGAAAAAATAAAAGAAAGAAAAAGAAAAAAGAAAAAGAAAAGGAAAAAAAAGGAGAAAAATAAAAAGGAGAAAAGGAAAAAGGGGGAAAGGAAAAAGGAGAAAAAAAGAAAGAGGAGGAAAAACCAGAAAAAGGAGAAAAAGACACAAGGAAGAAAAATAAAAAGAAAAAGGGGAGAAAAAGAAAAAGGAGAAAAAAGAAAGGAGGAAAAAAAAGAAAGAAGAAAAAAAAAGAAAGAGAAGAAAATGGAAAAAAAAAGAAAAAGAGGGAAAAAAAGGAAAAGAAAAAAGGGAGAAAAAGGAAAAGGAGAAAAAAAAAGAGGAGGAAAAAAAGAAAGAGGAGAAAAAGAAAAAGAAGAAGAAAAGCAAGGCAGGAGGCATGGTTCAGGTGAAGAAAAGCATCGATGCTGCCTTGGAAATGTTGATCAGTCTCACGTTTAACAGGTCAGGCAATCAAATAGGAAGCTCCCTGAGATGCCAACACAGGACGAGGAGATCAAGTATTCCCAGCAAATAGTAGGAAGCAACACTCACACGCACTCACTCACACGCACTCACACACACTCACTCTCACACACCCCCCAAAAATAGGGAGTTCTGAATGAATCCCCTAAAATCCCATCCAGTGCCTTTATGGGATGCCCAGCAGAGCCTGCACGAAAGCCCTCCCCAGAGGTGTGGGTGCTTTTAAAGGGTGTCGGTTTGAGCCCCGCTCTGTTTGAAGATTGACTTGAAAGGCTTTCAAAGGATGTAGCTTAATTAAAACGATTCCAAACTTTGCATTCCTGCCGGAGCCTTTTGACCTCCCCTGACATTTAATGCTGGGAGGGTGAGGAGTTGACTGACTGCTTCTCACTTCACCAAAGGCGCTTCTGCTCCTTCCCCTCCTCCATCCACGCAACAGCCCTCATTAATTGTTGATAGGTGCTCATTACACCGACCTCAAAGGAGCTGTCTGGAGATGTGGCAGGTTGGTATGTTGCAGGCGTCTGCTGCACCAGAGGTACCTCCCCAAGCTGTGCATCAGACGTGGGGGATCCCCTGGAAGCTCCCAAGAACCCAGCAGGCAGCCCAAGCCCTGCACTCGCAGCCGTTGAGGGTGAGGGAACGCTGGAACAGGCTGCCCAGTGGGGGCTGTGGAATCTCCCTCTCTGGAGATACTCAAGACCCACATGGATGCATTCTTGTGTGAGCTGCTAGGGGTGACCCTGCTCTGGACTGGGTCACAGAATCACAGAGTTAACCAGGTTGGAAAAGACCTCGGAGATCATCGAGTCCAACCTATCACCTCACACCTTCTAATCAGCTAACCCCTGGCACCAAGTGCCTCATCCAGCTTCCTTTGAAACACCTCCAGGGATCAGGACTCCACCACCTCCCCGGGCAGCCCATTCCAGTGCCAATCACTGTTGCTCTTCCTGCTAACACCCACCCTAAACCTGCCCTGGCACAGCTTGAGGCTGTGTCTTATCAATATGTGAGGGTGAGTGCCAGGAGCTGCAGCCAGGCTCTGCTGGGTGATGCCCAATGCCAGCACAAGGGGCACTGGGGGGGAGCTGAGGCAGAGGAAGTTGCATGGAAACATGAGGAGGAATTTTTCCCCTGTGAGGGTGCCAGAGCCTGGCACAGGCTGCCCAGGGGGGCTGTGGAGTCTCCTTCTCTGCAGATATCCAAACCCCCCCTGGCTGTGTTGCTGTGTGATCTGCTCTGGGTGCTCCTGCTCTGGCAGGGGGCTTGGGCTGGCTGAGCTTTGGAGGTCCCTTCCAGCCCCTGACACTCTGTGACTCTGTGCTTCTGTGTCCCCTCATTTTCACAGAATATAACCAGGTTGGAAAAGACCTCTGAGATCATCCAGTCCAACCTAGCACCTAACCCTTCTCATTAACTAACCCATGCCACTAAGTGCCTCATCCAGCTTCCTTTTAAACACCTCCAGGCACGGGCACTCCACCACCTCCCTGGGCAGCCCATTCCAATGCCAATCACTCTTGCTGTGAAGAAATTCTTCCTGACATCCAGCCTGAACCTTCTCTGGCACAGGTTGAGACTGTGTCCTCTTGTTCTGTCCATGGATGCTTGGCAGAAGAGCCCAACCCCACCTGGCTTCAACCTCCCTTCAGGTAGTCGTAGAGAGCAATGAGCTCTGCCCTGACCTCTCCTCTTTGTCTCTTCCAACCTGGTTCATTCTGTGATTCTATGATTCTATGATGCTGTGATTCTGTGGTTTCGTAATTCTGTGATTGAATGATTCTTTCATTCTGTGATTCTCTGATTCTTTGATTCTATCATTCTTTGATTCTCTGATTCTATCGTTCTGTGATTCTCTGATTCTGTTTCTATCATTCTGTGATCCTGTGATTCTCTGACTCTATCATTCTGTCATTCTTTGATTCTCTGATTCTGTCATTCTCTGATTCTGTGATTCTTTGATTCTATCATTCTGTGATTCTCTGACTCTCTGTTTCTATCATTCTCTGATTCTGTGATTCTTTGATTCTCTCATTCTCTGACTATCATTCTCTGATTCCTGACTCTTTGATTCTCTGATTCCCTTATTCTTTGATTCTCTCCTCTCCTTCTCTGACTCTATCATTCTCTGATTCTCTGACTCTATCATTCTCTGATTCTCTGACTGTATCATTCTCTAATTCTCTGACTCTATCACCCTCTCCTTCTCTGACTCTATCATTCTCTCCTTCTCTGACTCTATCATTCTCTCAATCTCTGACTCTATCATTCTCTAATTCTCTGACTCTATCACTCTCTCCTTCTCTGACTCTATCACTCTCTCCTTCTCTGACTCTATCATTCTCTCAATCTCTGACTCTATCATTCTCTCATTCTCTGATTCTCTGATTCCCTTATTCTCTGATTCTCTCATTCTCTCAATCTCTGACTCTATCATTCTCTGATTCTCTGATTCTGCAGGCTGCACACCCCCAGCTCCCTCAGCCTCTCCTCTCTGGGCTGTGCTCTACACCTTTGTGTCCATCACCCCTTGTCCCATCACAGGACGAACTTTGGCAGTCCCTTCCAGCCCTTGCCGTGGTCCTGTGACGCTGTGAAGCCTGCCATTGCACGGGGGCAGGGGGGAGGAATTGGATGGAGCTCTCCATGAAGAGGCCAGCAAGGAGTCTTGAGAGGAACTCTTCATGTGCCCATGACAGATGGGCTGCTGTCACCCCCTGCCAGGGAGCCTCTGGCCACGCAGGCTGTTTGCATTCAGTCAACACTTTGCTTTTATAGGCCTGTGGAGCCAAAGATTGGCAGACTTTTGAACCCCAGGCTAACTCCTGTCTGGCTACAGCCTCATTTTCTGGAGCCAAACCCCTTCTTTTTTTAATTCTTCTCTTTTTTTTCCCCTCTTTTAACAACTCCACAATAACAAATAATTAGGACAAAGTCTGCTAATCTTCTCCCTTGGGGCTGGAGGCTGCCTGCTCAGGAGCCCTTTGGGCTGAAGGTAGCATTACCACCATCAAAAGCCCTGTTAAAGGAGTTGAACCCTAGGTCAAGGAAATGCTAACTGGACAAAGAGAGCTGGGGTGGGAGAGGGGGGGGCAGAAGAGTGTGAACATTAAACCTGTCCCACTGAGACGGTGCAGAGCTGACTGCCTCTGCTCTGCCACCCAGCTGGAGGCAGAGAGTGAGGGGCAAAGGCTGGAGCAGCCCTTTCAAAAGCAGAGTTAGCCAGAAGAGATTCATAGACCTGTTTTTATGTGGGAGTCGATTTCTTTAGTCTCCTCCTTCAGGAAGATAAAAGCAAAGATTTTGGAGTGTGGTTGGGTTTTCTTTTTCACATCACCTCCTGTTTGGGCTGCTCTGTTTCCTAAAGCTCTTTGATTTACTGCATTCAAATAAGCTCACTCTTAAATGTCTTCTGTCTCTTTCTCTCTCCCCCATCCTCCACCCCCCAACACCAAAAAAAAAAGGCTCCCAGTGCAAAATTCATTAGAAATGGAGAACTTTCTGCACCTGACTTCAGAGTTCTGAGGACAAATGGGACTTGCTGAGTGGCCAGCAAGGGATAAACAAGCCTAGAATCACAGGATGTCAGGGGCTGGAAGGGAGCTCCAAAGCTCAGCCAGTCCAAGCCCCCTGCCAGAGCAGGAGCACCCAGAGCAGATCACACAGCAACACAGCCAGGGGGGGTTGGAATATCTGCAGAGAGGGAGACTCCACAGCCCCCCTGGGCAGCCTGTGCCAGGGTTCTGGCACCCTCACAGGGGAAAAATTCCTCCTCATGTTTCCATGCAACTTCCTCTGCCTCAGCTCCCCCCCAGTGCCCCTTGTGCTGGCATTGGGCATCACCCAGCAGAGCCTGGCTGCAGCTCCTGGCACTCACCTGCACACATTGATAAGCACTGCTGAGGGCACCTCTCAGCTCCTCTTCTCCCAGCACACAGCCCCAGCTCCCTCAGGCTCTGCTCCTAACAGAGCTGTTCCATTCCCTGCAGCATCTCTGTGGCTCTCTGCTGGACTCTCTCCAGCAGTTCTGTGTCCCTCTTGACCTGGGGGGCCCAGAACTGGACACAGCACTCCAGATGCAGCCTCAGCAGGGCAGAGTAGAGGGGCAGGAGAACCTTTCTTGACCTTATAATCACAGCCCTTCTAATCCACCCCAGACTCCAACACTGTGTGGAGGCTTAGGGGGGACCTCATTGCTGTCTACAACTACCTGAAGGGAGGTTGTAGCCAGGTTGGGGGTTGGGCTCTTCTGCCAGGCAACCAGCAACAGGACAAGGGGCCTGGCCCCTTCTTCTTGACACCCACCCTGGCTTGTAAGCAAGGACATGCTGTGATTGCTCAAGTTCTTATCCAACCTGATCCTGAACACCTCCAGGGAGGTTGTGGAGCACAGAAGCCCCCAATGTGATCTTTGATCACATTGGGGGCTTCTGTGCTCCACAACCTCCCTGGGAAACCTGTGCCAGTGTCTCACCACCCTCAACCTGTGCCAGTGTCTCACCACCCTCAAACTCTGCCAGTGTCTCACCACCCTCACTGCAAAAAAACTTCTTCCTCACATCCCCTTTCAATCTCCCCTCTGCCACTTCAAACCCATTTCTCCTCCTCCTCCTCCTCTCATTCCCAGACCTTGTCAATAGTCCCTCTCCAGCCCTCCTGTAGCCCCCTCCAGATCCTGCAAGGCCACTCCAAGCTCTCCTGGAAGCTTTCACTTCTCCAGGCTGCAGAACTCCAATTCTTGTAGCCTGTCCTCACAGTTTCAGCCACCCCAGGCTGATGCTACCTCCCTGAACATGCAAACCTTCTCCCTACATCAGCTAAAAGAGAAAGGACTCATCACTGAGAGCTTTCTTTTGTCTTGCTGGGTAGCTCTGACATCTTTTTTTTCCCCCTTTTAATTGTATCAGAGTTAAATAAATTACTGCTGATGACTCACCAGAAACACAAAGCTTTTTGTGGGAAGTTTCCCCCCCTCCTCTTTTATTTCTTTCCCCCTTTCTTTCTCCCTCTCTTTTGAAGCATCTTTCTGACAGGGAGCTAGAAGCTGACAAGAGCACTTTGGTGTTCATTATGGCTGTGTGAATTGCCCCAGAGAGATGGCACAAGAAGGATGCTGTGAAACCCACCCAACCCCACTGAAACCCAGCAGAGGAGCAGGATCTGTGGCACAGCAGACACAGGCACATGGCTCTTCAAAAGCACAGGTGGGAAGGCACTGCTCACTGCTGCACCAGGGAAGCACACCATTAACCAGGTGGGAAGAGACCTCCAAGCTCATCCAGCCCAACCTAGCACCCAGCCCTGGCCAATCAACCAGACCATGGCACTAAATCAACCAGACCATGGCACTAAATCAACCAGACTATGGTAGGGTAATTGGAACTGGCTGCTCCTTCTGGTCCCTTCCAACCCTGACTGATTCTATGATTCTATAACTCCTTTTCCAGACAAACAAGAGCCTGCCCATCATGTTCCTGCTCTGCAGTGCTGCTCATGCTTTGTCTCACCCCCACCTTGCCTTGGGCCAGCTCACTCCCATTTGGGCATAAAAGAGCATTCATTTCTTACACTGCCTGCTCCTCTGTCCCAAAGCAGCAAACTCACTGTCTTCAACCAGGGCTCTGATCCTGGCAGATCAAAGACCTGCCTGACAAAACCTCCAGCTCCTAGGCAGACACCCAAGACAACAAAACCAGCCAGAAGCATCTGCAGGGAATGAATCAAGCCTCATCATCACCCTAGGTAGAAGGCACAAGGAGCAGAATCATCTGACACTCACTCTGGCACAAGGCAGGTTCCTTTGCATGTCTCTTCAATAACAGGAACTCACAGTCACAAAAACACATTAAAAACTCTTCTTTGTCTTCCTTTCTTCTGGTTTTTGTCTTTCCTCCAAGTAATGACACTCACATGCACAGCTCCTGAGCCTGATTCATCGAGGCATTGCTTCAGCTTCATCTCAGGGACTCCAGAGGGACCTGGGCAGGCTGCAGAGGTGGGCACAGGCCAACCTCAGGAGGTTCAACAAGATCAAGGGCAGTGTCCTGCAGCTGGGTCGAGGTAATGCCAAGCACCAATGCTGGCTGGGCAGTGACTGGCTGGAGAGCAGCCCTGAGGAGAGGGACTTGGGGGTGCTGGTGGAGGAGAAGCTCACCAGGAGCCAGCAGTGTGCACTTGCAGCCCAGAAAGCCAAGCAGAGCCTGGGCTGCAGCAGCAGAAGTGTGGTCAGCAGGGACAGGGAGGGGATTCTGCCTCTCTGCTCTGCTCTGCTGAGACCCCACCTGGAGTACTGCATCCAGTGCTGGAGTCCTTGGGACAAGAGGGCTGTGGAGATGCTGGAGAGTGTCCAGAGCAGGGCCAGGAGGATGCTGAGAGGGCTGCAGCAGCTCTGCTGTGAGCACAGACTGAAAGAGTTGGGGCTGTGCAGGCTGGAGCAGAGGAGGCTCCCAGGTGACCTTCTTGTGGCCTTCTGTGATACATCCTTTATGGAATGGAATGGAATCAGTGAGGTTGGAAAAGACCTCTAAGGTCATCCAGTCCAACTATCAGCCCCATGCTCACTGAACCATGTCCCCACATGCCATGTCTACTCATTTTTGGAAGGCTCTGCACAGCCTTGAGGTGCCCTCTGTTAAATGGCTGCAGGAGGATGGTGCTGCTGATGCAGTCACCTTGCAGTCATTTGCAAGTGGAGCTTCTTAGTGCTGAGGATGCTCACATATTGCCTCTTTCTCACTGTCAAAGCCACAAAGGCACTGAGCTCATTAGTTAATTACCAGTCTGGGGGCAAACTGCAGCATCCTCTCCCTCATGGACACATCACTTGCTCCTTTCTCATAGAATCATAGAATCAAGCAGGCTGGAAGAGAGCTCCAAGCTCAGCCAGCCCAACCTAGCACCCAGCCCTGCCCAACCAACCAGACCATGGCACTAAGTGCCCCAGCCAGGCTTGGCTGCAACATCTCCAGCCATGGGCACTCCACCACCTCCCTGGGCAGCCCATTCCAATGCCAATCACTCTCTCTGCCAGCAACTTCCTCCTAACATCCAGCCTAGACCTCTCCTGGCACAACTTGAGGCTGTGTCCCCTTGTTCTGTTGCTGGGTGCCTGGCAGCAGAGCCCAACCCCAGCTGGCTACAGCCTCCCTGCAGGCAGCTGCAGACAGCAATGAGCTCTGCCCTGAGCCTCCTCTGCTGCAGGCTGCACACCCCCAGCTCCCTCAGCCTCTCCTCACAGGGCTGTGCTCCAGGCCCCTCCCCAGCCTTGCTGCCCTTCTCTCAACACCTTCCAGCACCTCAACATCTCTCTGCAATGAAGGAGCCCAGAACTGGACACAGCACTCAAGCTGTGGTCTTAGAGGTCCTTTCCAACCAAGCCAGTAGATTCTATGATTACTCCATCGCTAAGGCTTCAGTGGAACATTCAACCAGGACTCAAATTTCAGCCCAGATGAGAGGTGCTGTGCTAATATTTCTGCACAGAGAGCAGGGCTGGCCCAGAAAAGCTTCAAACTGATGAATGTGGGAGGAATAGTGACCCAGAAAAGGCAATTTGGATCACAGGTAGCAGAGGAAACCTCCATCAGTTGAGGCAGTAGCTGAAGTCTCACTGATCCTGAGAGTTCTCTTTTGTGTGTTAGTAGGTCCCTGCAGCTCTGGCACTTGTAGTGCTTAAAGAGCTCCTCAAGAAAGCAGGGGAGGGACTTTTTACAGGGGCTTCTTGGGATGGGATGAGGAGGAATGGATTGAAGCTGGGAGAGGGGAGATTGAGACTGGAGATGAGGAAGAAATTCTTTGCAGTGAGGGTGGTGAGACCTTGGCACAGGTTGAGGGTGGTGAGACCCTGACATAGGTTGCCCAGGGAGGTTGTGGAGCACAGAAGCACAGAATGTGATCAAAGATCACATTCTGTGCTTCTGTGCTCCACAACCTCCCTGGTGGTGTTCAAAGCCAAGTTGGATGATGCCTTGAGTGATCTGTTCTAGTAGGAGGTGTCTCTGCCTATGGCAGGGGGTTTGGAACTGGCTGAGCTTTAAGGTCCCTTCCAACTCAAACCTTGCCCAGGGTGAGACCTCACCTGGAGTGCTGCATCTAGTTCTGGGGCCACTATTACAAGAGGGCTGTGGATGTGCTGGAAGGTGTCCAGAGCAGGGCCATGAGGATGAGCAGAGGGCTGGAGCTGTTCTGCTGTGAGGAGAGACTGAGGGAGTTGGGGCTGTGCAGGCTGGAGAGAAGGCTCCCAGGGGACCTTATTGTGGCCTTGCAGTATCTGAAGGAGGTTACAAGAAAGCTGGGGAGGGACTTTTTAGGATGTCAGGTAGAGGTAGGACTGGAGGGAATGGAGCAAAGCTGGAAATGGGGAGATTGAAACTGAATGTTACAAAGAAGATGTTCAGCATGAGGGTGATGAGAGCCTGGATGCTCCAGCATCTCCACAGCCCTCTTGTCCCAGGGGCTCCAGAGCTGGATGCAGTACTCCAGGTGGGGTCTCAGCAGAGCAGAGCAGAGGGGGAGAATCCCCTCCCTGGCCCTGCTGGCCACACTTCTGCTGCTGCAGCCCAGGCTCTGCTTGGCTTTCTGGGCTGCAAGTGCACACTGCTGGCTCCTGTTGAGCTTCTACTCCACCAGCACCCCCAAGTCCCTCTCCTCAGGGCTGCTCTCCAGCCTGGCACTGCCCAGCCTGCAGTTGTGCTTGGCATTGCCTCGACCCAGATGCAGCACCTTGTCCTTGGTCTTGTTGAACCTCCTGAGCTTGGCTTGTGCCCACCTCTGCAGCCTGCCCAGCTCCCTCTGGATGGATCCTGCCCTCCAGCCTGGCTGCTGCACCACACAGCTTGGTGTGGGCAGCAAACCTGCTGAGACTGCACTCAGTGCCTCTGTCCATGGCACCCACAGAGATGTTGAACAAGACTGGTGCCAGGACTGATCCCTGAGGGACTCTACTTGTCACTGGCCCCCACTTGGCCATGGAACCATTGACAGTCACCCTTTAGGTGGGGCCATCAAGCCACTTCTTTATCCATCAGTGGTCTACCCTTCAAATCCAAGTGTCACCAGCTTGGAGACCAGGATGTGGTGTGGGACAGTACCAAAGGCCATGCTCAGGACCAGCTAAATGCCATCAGTTGCTCCCCCCTCATCTATTCATGTTGTGACCTGTTCAGAGAAGGCCACCAGGTCTGTCAGGCAGGATGGGTTGGGTGAGAAAGCTCTGATCTCTCCTAAGGGTTTGCCTTCTCCATGCCTCTTGCAGGAATTCAGTGCCTTGCCCTCCTACATTCCAACATGAAGCAAGCTGTCATGGATTTTTTTAGCTGGAAAGGGGGGCACGTTCCCCCTCTCCCCCCAGTGCACAAAGGATTTATTCTTCCCTTTACAAATCACTTTACCAGCTGAGGAACTACAATAGCTGCCAAACCCCTCCCAAAAGCCCAAGACCTCTGCCCCATCGCAGGAGGGACTTGAAATGAGGGGAGAGAGGAAGTTATTCTGCAACATATGGTGGGAGTAGGGAGGGGGAGGAACTGCAGGGGCAAGGGGGAAGTGCAGGGGAAGAGGGAAGTGCAGGGGCAAGGGGCAACTGCAGGGGAAGAGGGAGCGGCAGGGGCAAGGGGCAACTGCAGGGGCAAGAGGGAACTGCAGGGGCAAGGGGGAAATGCAGGGGCAAGAGGGAACTGAAGGGGCAAGGGGAAAATGCAGGGGTAAGGGGGAAGTGCAGGGGCAAGAGGGAAGTGCAGGGGCAAGCAGAGCCACCAAAGCTGGCAGATGCAGATGGAGAATCCATTCCCTTCACCCTGCCTGGCCAAAGCCACCCAGGAGCTGCGTGGGCAGGGTCACCATGGATGGTGAGAGCCCTTCCAAACCACTCATCCTCAGAGCAAGCACATGGAGAAGTGTGAAAATCAGAGGCTGGAGCAGCTTTTACCTCCAGCTCTGCTTTCAGGTGACCGAAGCTGTTCTCCCTCAGTCCCACCTGAACTCCCAGCCCAGGTTTTGCTCAAGGAAAACTCTGGAACAAGTTTCCTGCCCAAGCCTGATGCATCTGTGTGTGAGCAGAGCTGAGCCTGCCAGCTTGCTTGTCCTGAAAGAAGTGATGAATTGCAGAAGTGCCCATTTGGTGTTAGTCACTCGGCAGGCAGGAAGGAAGCAGGAAGCTCTTCTGAGCACTGAGTCCTCAGAGCAGCTTGCAAAGAAAGCCAAGGCCCTGCTGCTGCAGGCTGCAGGGCTGCTCCTGGCCTCCTCAGCTTCACAGTCCCCCCTTGCAGTGCCCACTGGGCACACAAGGCACAGTTCCCAACGGGCATCTGGTCAGTGCTCCCACTGGGTGCCCAAGCCACAATTCCCATGGGGCTCCTGGCCACAGTTCCCACAGGGTGCCCAAGTCACAATTCCCATGGGGCTCATGGCCACAATTCCCACAGGGTGCCCAAGTCACAATTCCCATGGGGCTTCTGGCCACAGTTCCCACTGGGCACCTAAGTCACAATTCCCACTGGGCACCCAAGTCACAATTCCCATGGGGCTCATGGCCACAGTTCCCACTGGGTGCCCAAGTCACAGTTCCCACTGGGTGCCCAACTCACAATTCCCATGGGGCTCCTGGCCACAGTTCCCACAGGGTGCCCAAATCACAATTCCCATGGGGCTCCCAGCCACAATTCCCACTGGGCACCCAACTCACAATTCCTCTGGCAGAGGGGTTGGGCTTGATCAGCAGATTGAGGGAGGTTCTCCTTCCCCTGTACTCTGCCATGATCAGACCTCACCTTGAGTGCTGCCTTCAGTTTGGGGCTCCCCAGTTGCAGAGGGACAGGGATCTGCTGGAGAGAGTCCAGCGGAGGGCTACGAGGATGCTGAGGGCACTGCAGCACTGCTTGGTGAGGAGAGGCTGAGGGCCCTGGGGCTGCTTAGTCTGGAGAAAAGAAGACTGAGAGGGGATTGAATCAATGTCTCTAAATCCCTGAGGGGATGGGGGTCAGGAGGGGGGGACAGGCTCTGCTCACTGCTGCCTGGCATAGGACAAGCAGCAATGGATGGAAGCTGCAGCACAGGAGGTTCCAGCTCAGCACAAGGGCAACTTCTTGCCTGGAAGGGTCCCAGAGCCCTGGCACAGGCTGCCCAGAGAGGTTGTGGAGTCTCCTTCTCTGGAGCCTTTCCAGGCCTGTCTGGATGTGTTGCTGTGTGCCCTGAGCTAGGTTGTGTGGTCCTGCTCTGGCAGGGGGGTTGGACTGGATGACCTCTTAGGATCCCCTCCAACCCCTAACATCCTATGAGCCTGTGACTCAATCACCTCTTAGGGTCCCTTCCAACCCCTAACATCCTGTGATCCTGTGACTCAGTGATCTCTTCAGGTCCCTTCCAACCCCTAACATCCTGTGATCCTGTGACTCAGTGATCTCTTAGGGTCCCTTCCAACCCCTAACATCCTGTGATCCTGACACTCAATGATCTCTCAGGGTCCCTTCCATCCCCTAACATCCTGACACTCAGTGATCTCTTAGGGTCCCTTCCAACCCCTACCATCCTGTGACCCAGAGGTCCCATCCAAGCCCTACCCTTCTCTCCTTTTATCCATCTGGAAACATCTGCCTGGTGCAAACAGCTGAAGCTTCAAGCCCCTAAGCCCTGGCTCCCTGCACCAGGAGTATGAAGAAGGAAAAAGAAGAAGAAAATAAAGGGGGAGGAGGTGGTGGGAGGGAGGGAGGGCAGGAGGGAAGAGGAGCCCAACACTTGCAAGGTCCGACCGCGCTCAACAGGTTCAGTTCCCGCTGTGACCCTGCCTGGCTTCCTGCTATTCAGATGTGTTACTTCCCCTCTGTGGTAATGGCCTGTGGCAGGCAGCCAGCAAACACTATTAATTTCAGAAGTGGCCCTGACAACAAACCCACAGCCAAAGGAGAGGAAGTGGCTGGGAGGCCATCTGTTGACTTCAGCACAACAGTAGGGGAGGCGAAGCTCGGGGAGCTTCTGCAAGGAAAAGCAGATTAATAAATCCACCAAGAGGAAACTGCCTAAAATTATCCACAGACCATATTAAAAGAGAGAGAGAGAGAGGGGAGGGGGGGGGAAAAAAAACCCAACCCAAGCAAGGGAGTTACTTGAGCTGCAGCTGGACAGGAAATTGCTAGAGCTGCTTGCAAATCTCCACTTTGAACAGAGCAGCAGAGGGAATGCCAAGAGCGGAAACCCTTCAAAACTGGATTAGCACAAGCCAAGTTTAACTGCAACCCACTTCTGCTTTCAGAGTTTGTGCACTCAATCTAGGCCACTACTGCAGGAGACACTGACTCACTTCTTTGGTGATGGTGGTGTTTGTTCTTCACCCACCACCACCCTCCTAGAATCACAGAATCTCTCAGCCTGGCCTCAGAGCAGAGCTGCTGCAGCCCTCTCAGCATCTTGGTGGCCTCCTCTGCACTGCCTCCAACACTTCCATGTCCTGCTTGTGCTGGGGGCTCCAGAACTGCACCCAGGACTGCAGGTGGGGTCTGAGGAGAGCAGAGCCAAGGGGCAGAATCCCCTCCCTTGCCCTGCTGCCCACACTGCTCTTGCTGCAGCCCAGCACAGGGTTGCTGTCTGGGCTGCACTCACACTGCAGGCTCCTGTGGAGCTTTGCATCAGCCCAGACCCCCAGGGCCTGTTCCTCAGGGCTGCTCTCAGCCATTCCCCACCCAGCCTGGAGCTGTGCACCCACCCAGCTGCATGACCTTACACTTGGCCTTGCTGAATGTCCTGAGGTTGGTGCAGGACCTTACACTTGACCTTGTTGGATGTCCTGAGGTTCTCCTCGGCGCAGCTCTGCAGCCTGCCCAGCTCCCTCTGGATGGATCCCTGCCCTCTAGTAAGTCTTCCATCCATCCCCTCTCATCCTCTCATTCCCTCTCCCACTTCAATCCATTCCCATGGAAACAATTCCATGTCCTTCTTGTGTTGGGGGCTCCAGAACTGCAGAGAGTGCTCCAAGTGGGGGTCTGAGGAGAGCAGAGGGAGCTCAGCCTCTAAGTCAAAGGGCTCCAAGAAGCTGCAGACCAAACTTCTCCCTGTGCCTCACCTTTCCACTGGAGAGAACTGTACAAACATTTTGCTTTTGTCTCTCTGCAAGCACTTTTGACTAAAATTTACTCAGAGCCCTCTTGGCCATTTGGAGAAGGGACTGGACTTAGAAAGCCTGTAGCAGCCTCCCTGCCACACAAGCTGCTGTTTGATCAGTGCTCCATGCCTAACCAGTGGTGTTAACCTAAAGCCCCTGTGCTCTTTTCTCTTCATGCATGAGTCTTGCTCCCAGAGCTTCATGCAGAGGAACTGAAAGGAGGATTGCCACTGGGAGGATAAAAAAGCCAAAAGCAAACCTTCCAGAGGCAACCAAACCCAGTCTGTAACACCAGAGCTGTCCTTGTCAGCCATAGAGACATAGAGTCACAGATTCAGTCAGGGTTGGAAGGGACCACAAGGAGCAGCCAGTTCCAACCCCCCTGCCATGCCCAGGGACACCCTACCCTAGAGCAGGCTGCACACAGCCTCAGCCAGCCTGGCCTGAAACACCTCCAGCCATGGGGCCTCAACCACCTCCCTGGGCAACCCATTCCAGCCTCTCACCACTCTCATGCTCAACAACTTCCTCCTCACCTCCAGCCTCACTCTCCCCACCTCCAGCTTTGCTCCATTCCCCCCACTCCTGGCACTCCCTGACAGCCTCAAAAGTCCCTCCCCAGCTTTTTTGTAGCCCCCTTCAGATCCTGGAAGGCCACAAGAAGGTCACCTGGGAGCCTCCTCTGCTCCAGCCTGCACAGCCCCAACTCTTTCAGTCTGTGCTCACAGCAGAGCTGCTGCAGCCCTCTCAGCATCCTCCTGGCCCTGCTCTGGACACTCTCCAGCATCTCCACAGCCCTCTTGTCCCAGGGGCTCCAGAGCTGGATGCAGTACTCCAGGTGGGTCTCAGCAGAACAGAGCAGAGAGGCAGAATCCCCTCCCTGTCCCTGCTGACCACACTTCTGCTGCTGCAGCCCAGGCTCTGCTTGGCTTTCTGGGCTGCAAGTGCACACTGCTGGCTCCTGCTGAGCTTCTCCTCCACCAGCACCTCCAAGTCCCTCTCCTCAGGGCTGCTCTCCAGCCACTCGCTGCCCAGCCTGGATTTGTGCTTGGCATTGCCTCGACCCAGCTGCAGGTCTGATAAGTGCAGTTTGAAAGTGGATTCAGTGCACTCTGTGCACTACTTCCCCATCATGTTTTGGTTGCTTTTTTTTTCCCCATTTCCCACTCTTTGTAGTTTCTAATAACGACTTGGAAGGTGCCTCTGGCTGCCAGGAGTCCTGCAGGAGCCCAGCTGCAGCAGCACTCCAACCACCCTGGTACTGCACACACACACACAGCCTGGCAGCACCCTTGGGCCACTTCTCTTCATTAACATCCTTCCTGTGGAGAAGTTACAGCAGGAAGTTTTGCAACCACTATAATCCTCCCTCCCTTCCCCTCCTTCCCCTCCTCCTCCTTCTCCTCCTTCCTTCTCCCCCCCCATTCTGCAGAGACAGGATGATTTGACAGGCCTAAAAGAGGAAATGAGGTGACTAAAGGGTACAGAGAGAGACTTTTCCTCCTTTCCTTCACCTGCTCAAGTGCAATGTGGCTGAACAGCACAGGGGGAGGGGGAAAAGGTAAACTCATAGCTTGCAGACTGTTGATGGAGCTCTGTGAAAGGGGCTTGGGGATCTGGGAGCTCTTTTTCAGTTGAAATGATGATTCTAAGAGCCTAAGAGAGATCCTAAGGTAGAGCCTAAGATTTTAAGATTCAAAGATAGATCCTAAGACCCTAAGACAGATCCTAAGACCCTAATATAGATCCTAAGACCCTGAGACAGATCCTAAGACAGACCCTAAGACAGATCCTAAGACCCTAATATAGATCCTAAGATTCTAAGACCCTAAGACAGATCCTAAGACAGACCCTAAGACAGATCCTAAGACCCTAAGATGGATCCTAAGACCCTAATATAGATCCTAAGATTCTAAGATGCTAAGACAGATCCTAAGCCAGACCCTAAGATCCTAATATAGATCCTAAGATTCTAAGACCCTAAGATCCTAAGATAGATCCTAAGGCCCTAAGATGGATCCTAAGACAGATCCTAGGAGCCTAAGACCCTAAGATAGATCCTAAGACAGACCCTAAGACAGATCCTAAGTCCCTAATATAGATCCTAAGATTCTAAGACCTTAAGATAGGTCCTAAGACAGATCCTAAGACCCTAAGACAGATCTTAAGAGTCTAAGACCCTATGATATCTCCTAAGACCTTAAGATGGATCCTAAAATCCTAAAATAGATCCTAAGGCAGATCCTAGGACCTTAAGATAGGGCTCCTGCATTGCAGAGAGATGCTGAGGTGCTGGAAGGTGTTGAGAGAAGGGCAGCAAGGCTGGGGAGGGGCCTGGAGCACAGCCCTGTGAGGAGAGGCTGAGGGAGCTGGGGGTGTGCAGCCTGCAGCAGAGGAGGCTCAGGGCAGAGCTCATTGCTGTCTGCAGCTCCCTGCAGGGAGGCTGTAGCCAGGTGGGGTTGGGCTCTGCTGCCAGGCAGCCATCGACAGAAGAAGGGGACACAGCCTCAAGCTGTGCCAGGGCAGGCTCAGGCTGGATGTTAGGGGGAAGTTGTTGGCACAGAGAGTGATTGGCATTGGAATGGGCTGCCCAGGGAGGTGGTGGAGTGCCCATGGCTGGAGGTGTTGAAGCCAAGCCTGGCTGGGGCACTTAGTGCCATGGTCTGGTTGGTTGGGCAGGGCTGGGTGCTAGGTTGGGCTGGCTGAGCTTGGAGCTCTCTTCCAACCTGCTTGATTCTCTATTGATTGGCCAGGGCTGGGTGCTAGGTTGGGCTGGCTGAGCTTGGAGCTCTCTTCCAGCCTGTGATTATCCTAGGGGGGGGCTACACCAAAGCCACCAAAAGCAACCATTTACCTTTAAACACAGCCAGATGTCTCTGTGCAATAAACCACACCAACCCAGAGAGAGAAAGAAGAGGGGGAGAGGGAGGGAAGAATAAAAGCATCCAGCTTCTCCATAGCCAAAAATAGTTATTTATTAATAATTTAAGGACTCTCTTTTTTTTCTTTTTTTTGTCTTTTTTTGTTGTTGTTTGTGGTTGGGTTTTGGTTTGTTTTTTTTTTTTCCCTTTTACATTCTTAGTAATAAATTTCCACCTGAAAACTTTTACAGGGTGGCTGTAGACCACCTCCCTTCTTGGCAACCCTCTGCAGGTGGCAGCTGTGCGTACACACAAAGGCTTCCAGTTTTTAATGCACACCTCCCCACCCCCACCAGCAACAAAAAGTAACAAAACCAACAACAATAACCCCACCCCCACCCCCAAAAAAAAATAAAATAAGCCAAAAAAAAAAAAGAAAAAAATGATATTGCATTTGAGGTGAAGCTCCCTGAAGAATTTGTACAGAGGTAAAGCACTGCTTTGTAGCACATCTGAAAGGTTTCAAAGTGATCCAAAAGAGAGAAGGAAAAACAAAACCAACAGCAACAGAAAAAAAAAAAACAAAACGCCAAACAAACAATCACCACCAAAGAAAAAAAAACCTTTTTTTTGTGTTCAAACCTCCCTCTCAAGATGAGCTATTTACAGCCAGATAAACGAAAAAAAAAACCCAGCAGCAAAAGGTAAGGCAAAACCAAAACCGAAGCCCAGGCAATTCGTTTCGGTCGTTACAAGAAGCAGAGAGATTGGGTGGAAGCTACGTTGGAGTGTGAGGAGGGAGGAACAACCCAAAATTCACCACACCAGAGGGAAAGAATAAAACCCCTTTTTTTTTGTGGCTGTCCACCCCCCCCCCCCCCCCCCCCCCTTAAAAAAACCCACACAACCCTCTGGTTTGCACCCAACTTCTCACTGTTTGGCTATTTCTTCCCCTTCATCAGAAGGTTGCTTCAGTGGAAGGATAAAAAAAATTGAGCGTGCTGCAGGTTTGGGGTTTTTTTTTTGCACTCAGAATGGGGGGGGAAAAAAAAAACAAACAGCTGAGGAGGGGAACAACAAAAAAAAAGAAGAAAGAAGAAAGAAAGCAAAAGCAAAACCCAAACCCAACCAAGCAAATCAAGCAGATAAACTCCCCCCTCCCCAACACACACACAGAGGTGTCCCTTGGATCGGTTTTCCTGGAGGATGTGTGTGGATTTAAAACGCTTAAACAGTATTGAAGTTGCAACTGGGTGGAAGCTGAAATATTTACATCGACTCCAGTCCAACACTTCCCTCGGCTCCCAGAAAAAAAAAACAACAAACAAAACAACAAACCAAGCGAGAAAAGAAAAGAGACCTCCCGACACCCCCGAGCTGAAATCTCTTTCTTTGGCTCCTCTAAATCCGAACGAACAGGGGGAAAGGAGGAGGGGGGCGGAAAAAAAGACATATAACCAAGTCTTCACTGAAGACAACGAGGTGGTGCCACGGAGAGGGGCAGCGGGATAGTCGCAGCCTCTAGAGGACACATGCTCAGCCCTCCTCCGGCTTTATCCTGTCCCGCACCCCCGCCGCCTGCCAGCCCTGGCGCTCAAGCCGCCGCGCAAGGAGCGCTGCCGCTGCCCAGCCGCCTGCTCGCCGCGGCGCTTCCCCCTCCTCCCGCCCCGTCCCCCCCCTGCCCCGACAGCTCATCACCTCCCCTCCCTGTTGCAAGAGCTGATTCCATCCCGGGCACACACACACACGCACACGCTGGGTAACCTTCCCTCTGGCAGCTGCCCCTTTCTTGGGGGGTAGCAGAGGCCAGAACAAGCCAAAAGCTGCGTTTTCTCCATCGCTGCCGAAGAGAAACCACCGAGGAGCGATCCCCCGTGGGACGGACACAGGAGAAGGGGGCCGGTGGGGTGCTCACGTGGACTGCAGGGAATCCACCTGGAAGACGTTCTGGTTGGAAGGGGTGGTGAAGTAGAGCTGCTGGTTGGGCACTCGGTTGTCGCAGGGGCTGCTCAGCCCCAGAGTCCGCTCGAAGTCCAGCAGCTGCCCCATGAAGTTGAAGTTGGGCGAGATGTTGGACTTCTTCATCTTGACGATGTCGTAGGCGTCGTTCATGGACAGGTTGAGCTTTTGCATGAGGTAGGCCACGGTGACCGTGACGGAGCGGCTGATCCCTGCCAAGCAATGCACCAGGACGCCGCAGTTCTTCCCTCGGGCTTCGTCTGCAGGGAGACAGAGAGGCAGAGAAGGACACATAAGATGGGGAGGGAAGGGGGAAGGGAGGGTTGGTAACTGATCTTTCAACACGGAGATGAGTATCAAGCAGGAAGGAAGGATGATTCTGATCCCAGGGGCCGGCAGTGCAAGAGTTAACTTCACCCGCGTTAAAACCAGGGCTAAGGGGAGAATCCACACACAACCCCCACCGACAACATGACAGAGAGAGCAGGGGCTCAGGAAGCTAAACTAGAACAGGACAAGAGGAGAATACACCCCAGGACCAGTATGAAAGAGAGAGCAGGGGCTCAGAAAGCTAAACCAAACAGGGTAAGAGGAGAATCCCACCCCCGGACCAGTATGAAAGAGAGAGCAGAAGCTCAAAAACCTAAACCAAACAGGATAAGAGGAGAATCCCACCCCTGGACCAGTATGAAAGAGAGAGCAGGGACTCAGAAGGCTAAACCAAACAGGGTAAGAGGAGAATCCCACCCCTGGACCAGTATGAAAGAGAGAGTAGAAGCTCAAAAACCTAAACCAAACAGGGTAAGAGGAGAATCCCACTCCACTACCAGAATGAACCTGAGTCCAGGAGCTCAGAAGATTAAAAAAACAGGACAAGAGGAGAATCCCATCCCTGTACCAGTGTGAAAAAGAGAGCAGAAGCTCAAACCCCTAAACCAAACAGAATAAGAGAATCCCACCCCCACTACCACTATGAACCTCAGAAGACTAAACAACCAGGATGAGAGGAGAATCCCAGCCCTCTATCAGTATGAAAGAGAGCAGAAGCTCTACCCCTAAACCAAACAGGGTAAGAGGAGAATCCCAGCCCTGCACCAGCATGAAAGGGAGTGCAGAAGCTCAAACCCCTAAACCAAACAGGATAAGAGGAGAATCCCAGCCCTGCACCAGCATGAAAGGGAGTGCAGAAGCTCAAACCCCTAAACCAAACAGGATAAGAGGAGAATCCCAGCCCTGCCCCAGCCTAAAAGGAAGGGCAGAGCCTCAACCCCGAAAACCAAAAGGGCAGCAGGAGAGGANAAACCCTAAACCAAACAGGATAAGAGGAGAATCCCAGCCCTGCACCAGCATGAAGGGGAGTGCAGAAGCTCAAACCCCTAAACCAAGCAGGATAAGAGGAGAACCCCACACCCCTCTCCAGCCAATATGAAAGAGAGAGCAGGAACTCAGAAAGCTAAAAGAGCAGCAGAAGAGGAAAACCCACCCCACATACACACACCAATATGAACCCAGGAGCTCGGAGAACTAAAAACGAGACAAAAGGAGCAGGAGATTGTTCTAAAGTCAGGTTTTCTTTTTTCAAGGTAGGCTTTTCCCCTGGAGATTTGCCTTCAATTCTCCCCAGTCCCCTTTTCCCCTGCGTGGAAATCCTGCAAGATGTCACTGGATGCCTTTTTATTTTCTTCTTTCTCTTTCCCCCCCCCTTCTTGTCCCCTCTAGTGCCCAGCAGACTGCAAAGGTCTATTAAATTATTCTCCAACTGTTGTGCAGCTAACAATGGAGGTATTCAGGCATTTAAAAAGAATGAGGGAAGTCACAGGGGACAACCCATTAGGAGGAACAGGATGTCAACATTGGTTGAAAATGGGTTCCTTTGTAATAGGAAATGCATTACAATGCCTGGAGATTAGTTTCTTTGTGGCTTCCAGCCCACATTTCTTCCTGCTGGGGCTCAGATTACCTACATTCTCCCACTATTACCGGTATCGTTCAACCGGATTACAGCAGCAGCTTCCCAACCAGCGCTCCTGGCTTTGCCCACCCCACGCTGCACCTCCGTGGGCTGCTGGGACCTTCTTTTCTTTCTTATCCCCTTTCCTCCGAAAGATGGGAGTGTAAAATTGTAACCACCGCTCCTTGAAGCCACGGGGAGGTGTTTCCAAAGAAAAGCTGAGTGGGTAAAGGTCTAAGAGCTTGGCTAAGCCAGGCACTGAGGTCTAAGGGTAAGGATTATAAGCACCAGATTTAATTAAAGCTCTGGTTGTACATTTGCCAGGGATACTGCTGGTGAATAACTTGGTGCTTAAAAAGCTAAAGTTAGCTTCCTTTTTTATTGTACTGCTCTTCGGTAGCCTAAAGAAGAGGGGGGAAAACAACCCAAAACCCAAAACAAAATCAAAGCAACCTCCAAGTAAATAAATGAATGAAGACCGAAACAAACCAAAGACCTCCAGACAGAAACAAAACCAAAGAGGCTCCAAACAAAAGCAAAACAACCAAAAAGATGCCAAACAAAAGAAAATCCTGAACCCGAACGGGCTAAGCCACCACCAGAAAAAAAGAAACACCAAACCCAACCTAACCAACCAAAGCCCCCAAAACAAAACCAACAGACAAATAAACCACCAAGCCCAGGCTCATTTCCACCTTCTGCACTCCTCTCCCATCAGGAGCGCAGTTCCCCAGGCTCATTTCCACCTTCTCCACTCTTCTCTCATCAGGAGCTCAGTTCCCCAGGCTCTTTTCCACCTTCTGCACTCTCCCATCAGGAGCTCAGTTCCCCAGGCTCTTTTCTACCTTCTCCACTCTCCCATCAGGAGCTCAGTTCCCCGGACTCTTTTCCACCTTCTCCACTCCTCTCCCATCAGGAGCTCAGCTCCCCCGGCTCTTCTCCTCCTCCTCCTCCCCTCTCCCCTCAGGAGCTCAGTTCCCCCGGCTCTTTTCCACCTTCTCCACTCCTTTCCCATCAGGAGCTCAGCTCCCCAGGCTCTTTTCCACCTTCTCCACTCCTCTCCCATCAGGATCTCCTTTTCCCAGGCTCATTTCCACCTTTCTCCACTCCTCTCCCACCAGGAGCTCAGTTCCTCTGGCTCTTTTCCACCTTCTCCACTCCTCTCCCATCAGGATCTCAGTTTCCCAGGCTCACTTCCACCTTTCTCCACTCCTCTCCCATCAGGAGGTTCAGCTCCCAGCTCCATAAAGCACTCAAGGAGGAATCTCCCAGTAAGCCAAACCAGGTCATAAAAAAATCATACAATGGGGGTTGGGCTGGAAAGGACCTTAAAGATCATCCAGTCCCAAACCCGCTGCCATGGGCAGGACACCTTCCACTCGTCCAGCTTCATCCCACCTTGCCTTGAACTCCTCCAGGTGATCCACAACTTCCCTGGGCAACCTGTTCCATCTTACAATTCATCTGGACCCCAAAGAATCACCACCCCACCCCCCCACACACAACGTAAGTCATCTTTAAAGCCAGAAAGGGCTCCAGAGGTGTGGGGGGAACATCCTCCAGAGCCTGCCAGAAATGTTGCATATTGCTTCTCTCCCAAAACACTCCTCAAGCCAAGACAGAATTCCAGCGCTTGCCACAGAGCCGTTAGCTCACCTATGAAGGAGATGGCCTCAGGAAAGAACTGGGACAGGTTTTGGCTCCAGTGGTCAGAGATTGGGATCTGCTTGTACTTGAATTCTCCAGCGTTTTCAAAGAGGTTGGGCAGGTTGGGGGTGACATTCAAGATGTATTTAATGCCAAACTCTTCTAAAACGTCCAGGTTAGTGGAGTCCTTGGCACAGCCTAAGTAGAGGTAGGGTAAAATCTCCACCGGGAAGGAAGGCTGGTTGTTGGAGAGGGGGCTGCCATCCGAGTCGGTGGCACTGTTGGGGTCTCTGTCAATGTCAGATTCAATGTCTGAGGAGGAATCGGAGCTGATGCGGAGGCCTCCCAAGCCCAGGACCGGCAGAGGAGGAGAGCTGCTGCTACACGAACTGTCTAGGTTGGTTTCGCAGTGCAGAGCGAACTCGGCCTGGAACTTGCTGAAACCACCTGGGGAAAAAAGCAAAGGAGGGTTGGGGTGGGGGGAGGATGGAAGCTGATATCAGATGCCAAGGCGATGCCCTGGTGCAGCCCTGTCTGCAAAGAGGCTTTTGCTTTCCCATCCTCTCAAACCCAAGGGAAAAAAAGAAAAGGAAAAAAAAAAGGATCATTAAACAAAAAATATTTAAAAGAGGGAAAAAACGAGGGAGGGGGGGAAGTGAGATGAAAAAATGAAGGGGGGGGAAGTGAGATGAAAAAACGAAGGGGGGAAAAAGTGAGATAAAAAATGAAGGGAGGAAAAAGTGAGATGAAAAAATGAATGGGAGGAAAGTGAGACGAAAAATGAAGGGGAGGGCAAAAAATATCGAGGAAAAGAGGGGATTAAAAAAATCAGAGAAAGAGAGAGGTTAAAAAAAAGGGGGAAAGGGAGTTAAAGAAAAAAAGAGGGAAAAGGAAAAAAACACGGGGGAAAAATTAGGGTAATAAAAAAAAAGGAGCTGATAAAAAGGGGGAAAGGGGGCTTAAAAATGGGAGGAAAAAAGGAGAGGGAAGAGTAAAAAGGGGTAAATTAAAAAAAGAAAGAAAAAGGGAGAAAAAAAGGGAAAAGGGAGGAAAAAAAGGGAAAAGGGAGGNGGGAAAAGGGAGGAAAAAAGGGAAAAGAGGGGGGAGGAAGAGGAGGAAAGGGAGAAAAAAGGGAGGAAAAAAAGGAAAAAAGGGAAGAAAAAAAGAGTCAGACTGTCACGCAGACGGACTAAACCCAAAAGAAGGTTTAAGAAAATCGGCGGAGAGCTCAGCACATGGAAGATTAAAGCTCTGTGTGGCTTTTCGCCCTGCGGAGATCTCTCCGAGATGCCTCAGCAGCGATTCCTGCTGCCCTCCCCGGCTCATCCCGGGATCCCCGTTAGCATCGCAGCACATCCCCCTCCCCGCTGCCAGCGCCATTCCCCACGTCCTTCCAGGTCTCTTTGAGCAAAGCTGGCGATGCTGGAGCACAGAACCCACCTCTGTGCGGGTCAGTGTCCTCCCGGAGTGCCACCGTGCAGTGCCCGGGGAGGACGCTGCGGCCACACACACCCCCCACCACCCAGCGGGCACAACCGTACCGTTGAGCCGCGGGGTTCGCTCCCCCCAGCCCCAAGGCGAAGGGACAAGGCAGCGACATCTCCCCCCAGGCACACCTCAGAACCCCGGAGCAGACCCCTTCTCACCTTCCAGATAGAACACCTTGCAGCCCTCGTCTTTGAGGCGCTTCAGGAGCAGCCCCAGCACCGACTCTCCGCCCGTGTTCTCGTTCCAGTCGCGGCTGTGCTCATCGTACAGCACCACCGTGTCGGTGCCGCAGCGGCGGGCGAAGCGCTCCCGGTCCTCCTCGCTGCTGGAGACGAGGGAACGGAGGGGCAGGTTGCCCTTCTGCAGCCTCCGCAGCATGATGCCGGGGATGGCCACGTTGATGGCCGATTCGATGTGGGACGACTCGTACAACTCCTGGGGTCGACAGTCCATCAGCAGCAGCCTCTCGTTGCCCATCTCTAGCTGCTCGTTCAGCCACGCCACCGATTTACTAATCGCCATTTCCGACGCGAAAGGGACGGGTCTGAACGTATCTAGCATGAGGAAGGACGGGGGGAGCGCAGCCTGCTCTGGAAGCTCCCCTCTCTTCTTGCTTTCTCTCTCTCTCTCTCTCTCTCTCACAGAGGCATTCGGCGGGTGGGCTTCACCCTTCCAACAGCAACGCTCCGGCAGCAACTCCCCTCCAACAACTTCTTTCCCTCCGCCCTGAGAAAATGAATCACGAAGTCCACCTCCCCCCTTCCCCCTCCCCTAACCCCGCACCGCCTTCCCCTGTACCGGGCAGCGGTGGAGCTACGGGGAGGGAGAAGCAGCCCCCTGGATATCTGTCTGTCTCCGTGTGCCTGCCTCCTCCTCCACCACCTCCTCCTCCTCCTCCTCCTCCTCCTCTCCGGCTTTTTTTTTTTTTTCTCAATGAATCCCTGAATGAACCTTCCCTAATCGCCGCTGCAGCTCGAGCCCGTGGGGCTTTTCCTCCTCCTCCTCCCGCAGTGAATGAAATCCAATTAACGAGCCGCCGAGCCGGGGCTGCCCGTGCCTTTAAAGCGCGGAAACAACGCGCTGCAAACNCCTCCCCGCCTCGGTGGTGCCGGTGGCGGTGGCGGTGATGGGTCGGTGGCGGCGGCGGCTCCTCAATGGGTACAACCGCGCCACGTCTCAATGGGGACATTCTGCGGTGCAGCCAATGGGGGAGCGCGGAAGGGGCTGTTGCCTGGGCGACGAGCCGGCTGGAACAGGTTTTGTGTTGATGAATCGTTAATGAGTTTGTCATTCACAAAAACGGAAAGGAATTTCCGCTCCGGATAAACCCAGGGCAAACAAGGCGGGGGGGGACGGGGACGGGGGACGGGACCGGAGGGCGGTGGGGGGGAGCGGCTGGGGGGCAGGTGAGGGAGGCGCGGCCCCGGGGAGGAACAAAAGGCAGCTTCTGCCCTCCCGGCAGATTGGGCTCGCCTTGCTTTCTAGAGGGAGGCGATTGTGTTCCACCCCCCCCACACCCCAATTCTGCTGCTTTGGGGGCGGGTGTTCCCCCCTTCTTGATTCTGATGCTGAGGGAGACCCTCTCCCTAATCCTGATGCTAGGAGGGGGGGCTGTGTGTATGGTTGTGATCCCCTCTTTTAATTCTGATGCTCAGGGAGTCCCCCTCCCTAATTCTGATGCTAGGAGGGGGGGCTGTGTGTATGGTTGTGATCCCCCCTTTTAATTCTGATGCTCAGGGAGCCCCCCTCCCTAATTCTGATGCTAGAAGAGGGGGGGTCTGTGTGTGGTTGTGTTCCCCCCCTTTAATTCTGATGCTCAGGGAGCCCCTCTCCCTAATCCTGATGCTAGGATGGGGGGGCTCTGTGTGTGGTTGTGATCCCCTCTTTTAATTCCGATGCTTGCGGAGCCCCCCTCCCTAATTCTGATGCTAGGAGGGGGGGCTCTGTGTGTGGTTGTGACCCCTTCTTTAATTCTGATGCTTAGGGAGCCCCCCTCCCTAATTCTGATGCTAGGATGGGGGGGGCTCTGTGTGTGGTTGTGTTCCCCTCTTTTAATTCCGATGCTTGCGGAGCCCCTCTCTCTAATCCTGATGGTTTGGGGGAGGATGGTCGTGTCCCCCCCTCTCTAATTCTGATGCTTTTGTGGGGGTGGTTGTGTTACCCCCTCCCTAATTCCGATGCTTTGTGGGGGTGGTTGTGTTACCCCCTCCCTAATTCCAATGATTAGCGGGGATGGTCGTGTGCCCCCTCCCTAATCCCGATGGTTTGGGGGAGGTGGTTGCGTTGCCCCCTCCCTAATCCCGATGATTTGCGGGGGCGGCTGTGTTCCCCCTTGCCTAGCTCTGACGGTTAAGGAGGTGGTTGTGCTCTGCGTGTGTCGTGTCCGCCCCCTCCCCCCCAATAATTCGGCAGTGCGTTGGGGGAATGCCGTTTTCAGGGGGGCGGGCAGCCCCCCCTGTCCTCAATTGATCTCTGCTCGGGTGAAGAATAAACCCCGAGTTAATCCCTTCCGACAGCCTGCGGGCACTGTTAAAAATGGGGGGGACGGACCCCAGGAAAAGTCATCTCCCAAATCCCCATGCCCAGGTCATGGAAGCGGCCCTCGCCCCCTGCCACCGCTGAAGCCGGGGGGGTGACTCATCCCAAAATCCTCAGCAGAGGAAGCCGCAGCCCCTCCACCCCCCCTCCCCATCCCTACCCCCAGGTCATGCAGTCGCTGTCTCCGCCAGCACGGAGCCCGCAGCTCTCCGCGGTGGCTCCGCTCTGCCCGGCTCAGCGGAACCCCTCAGCCCCGGGGAGCCTCCGCACCGGCTCCTCCTGCGGGTGGGGCCCTGCCGTCGGCGTCCAGCGCTTCCCCCCTCTCCCCCCCCCCGCCCTTTTCCTCCAGCCTCCGGCCCCGGAAGGACGGAAGGGGCCAGTGCGGGCTCCGCCGCGCCGGGAGGGCTGCGCTGGGGCCCGGCGGCGCCGCTGCTGTTCCGGGGTGGGTAGCTGGGGCGGGGAGGAATCGCTCCAAGGTGGGGATCGTGCCAGGGTGGAGAGAGGTTAGCAGATGGCTGAGGGCCAATCGAGGAGTGAAAATGGATGGGGAGAAGCCCCAGCTAGATGTTAATCCCATCACCGACATCTGTTTGGGGGTAAAATTGTCCCGGAGAGGTTAATCTCGTTTAGGCTGCTGGGGTGCTTCAGGAATGGTTATTTTTAACCCTCCCCCGAGCTGAAGGAGGTTCCTTAGGCAGCCGGTGGCTGGAGAGCAGCGCTGGCACTGGGGGCAGGTGCCTTAGGTGATCCTGCTCTGCTACGTTAGCAGTGTTCCAGAGTGACAGTTCTCACCCTCCTCTAAATGATGCAGTTGCTCTTATCTACGTCTAACTGCGAGGAGAAACTTCTTCAGTTTGAAGGTGGCAAAGCACTGGAGCAGGCTGCCCAGAGAGCTGGTGGAGTCTCCACCTCTGGAGACCTTCCAGCCCCTCCTGGATGTGTTCTTGTATGACCTTCTGAGGATTCCACTGGTGACAGTATGCGGTGATCCTGCCTTGGCAGGGGGGTTGGACTGGGTGATCTCCAGAGGTCCCTTCCATCCCCTATCACGCTGTGAGGCTGTGACAGCTCATGGTGTGGATAGTGCTGTGTGTTCAGCACTTCAACCGTCCCTGATGCTAATTCAAGTTGGCACCTCAGCCACCACAGTTCTGAGCAAGGCTGGCACCCAGATGGCATTAGTGAAATCCTCCCCAGCAGGGGGTTTGGGAAGATCCCTGCTTGCTGCCTTTTTCAAAGCCTTTGAGAGTGGAACTGAAGTGTTGGGCAAACCTTGCCCTACCAGGCTTATGTGGGGCTCAGTGGACACACACCATAAACCTTGTGCCAACGGGCAGGGCAGTGCAGCAAACTGCCCAACCCTCCTTGCCCACCATGGCCCTGGCTGCCTCATGGAAGAATCACAGAATGGCAGAGCTTGGAAGGGGCTCCTGGAGATCACCCAGTCCAACCCTCCTGCCAAAGCAGGATCATCTAGGGCAGGTCACACAAGAACACATATGAAGATGAGGCAGCAGTGTGCTCTGGTAGCCAAGAGGGCCAATGGCATCCTGGGCTGGCTCAGGAGCAGTGTGGGCAGCAGGACAAGGGAGGTTCTTCTGCCCCTGTGCTCAGCACTGCTCAGGACACCCCTGGAGTGCTGTGTCCAGTTCTGGGCTCCTGCATTGCAGAGAGATGTTGAGGTGCTGGAAGGTGTTGAGAGAAGGGCAGCAAGGCTGGGGAGGGGCCTGAAGCACAGCCCTGTGAGGNAGGCCTGATGAGGCACTCAGTGCCATGGGTTAGTTAATTAGAAGGTGTTGGGTGATAGATTGGACTCGATAATCCCAGCAGTCTTTTCCAACCTGGTTATTTCTGTGATCCAGATGGGTGTGAAGGTCTCTAAAGGAGCCTCTTTAACCACCTGAGCTGTTTTTACCTCTTCAGGTGCAGTAATGGTTGTAAAAGCATCTCAGCCATTCCTGACTGCTCAGTTATTCCAATAAAAGGAGGCATTCTCTCTGTTAGCCTTCACCCCAACAGGAGCCACAGCCAGAAGAGTCCTCAGATGAAGGAACTGGGATTGTTTAGTCTGGGGAAGAACGTGAAGGGAGACCTCATTGCCCTCTACAGCTGCCTGAAAGCAGGTTGGTGTGAGATGAGGGTCAGACTCTTCTCACACGCAACAAGCAGTAGGATGAGAAGAAGTGGCCTCAAGTTGTACATTAGAAGGAACTTGACTGAAGAGCTTCTCAAAGACTGCAACAGGCTGCCCAGGGAGGTGCTTGAATCCCCATCCCTGGAGATGTTCAAAAGACACAGATATGTGGTGCTGAGGGACAAGGTTTAGCACCAGCCTTGCTCAGGTTAGAGGATGCTTGCACTTGGTGAACTTAAAAGCCTCTTGCAACTCAAAGGATTCTATGACTCAGGAGGTCTTCAGAGAGGACAATCTGCACTCTGGAGCTCCCAATTCCCTTCACTGTGCCTCATGCAACCAGCCCTTACTTGTAAGGGCCACCTCTGGGTTTATCTGTGAGTCCTTCCCACAGCTCCTTTTCAGTAGGAATTAATGGCTGTATCCATGCTGCTTTGTGTGGAAACACAAATGCACAAACCCTCTTGGCCCAAACTGGCCATGGAGTCCTCTCAGACTGAATCTTCTTAGACCAAACTACTGCCCACAAGTCACAGAATCACAGAACCATGCAGGCTGGCAAAGCCCCTCAGGATCACCAAGCCCAACCTAGGACCCTGCTCTACAAGAGTCACCTTAAACCACAGTCCTAAGCAACCACAGCCCTAAGCAACCACATCCAAACCACCCTTAAACACATCCAGGGTTATCACCAAGCCCAACCTAGGACCCTGCTCTACAAGAGTCACCTTAAACCACAGTCCTAAGCAACCACAGCCCTAAGCAACCACATCCAAACCACCCTTAAACACATCCAGGGTTATCACCAAGCCCAACCTAGGACCCTGCTCTACAAGAGTCACCTTAAACCACAGTCCTAAGCAACCACAGCCCTAAGCAACCACATCCAAACCACCTCTAAAGACTCTCAGCCCATGCTGCTGCACACAAGTCCTTACAGCCCACAAGCTGGCACTGCCTTTGGTGGCAAAGTCTTTCATGGGAGAACGCAGGCAGCCCCACAAAGCATCCTGGTTGTTTGATGTAAAGCACAAACAATGAATGGAAGTGGATTTCACTGCTCAGTCCATGTCCAATCCTTTGGATCTAGCATAGTTCTGCCAGTTGGAGGAATAAAACCACTGAATGACTCCATTTAGGAAATCCTTTTTGACTTCAAGTGCTTTCCTCCAAACACCAAACCGCTGGGTGACCTGGAGCACATATTTAATTATGCCTTGTAATGAAGTAATGTAATTAGCAATTACTTAGGAGTCACACTTTAAAATACTTGACAGCTACTACAGGCATGCAGTTAGTTGAGAGGCTTTGTGCTCTCTTGTAGCACAAGCTGAGTTCCCTCCTGAGCCTGAGCTCTCCAGATCGTAGAATCACAGAATCAAGCAGTTTGGAAGAGAGCTCCAAGCTCAGCCAGCCCAACCTAGCACCCAGCCCTGGCCAAGCAACCAGACCATGGCACTAAGTGCCCCAGCCAGGCTTGGCTTCAACACCTCCAGCCATGGGCACTCCACCACCTCCCTGGGCAGCCCATTCCAATGCCAATCACTCTCTCTGCCAACAACTTCCTCCTAACATCCAGCCTAGACCTGCCCTGGCACAGCTTGAGGCTGTGTCCCCTTCTTCTGTCGCTGGCTGCCTGGCAGCAGAGCCCAACCCCAGCTGGCTACAGCCTCCCTGCAGGGAGCTGCAGACAGCAATGAGCTCTGCCCTGAGCCTCCTCTTCTGCAGGCTGCACACCCCCAGCTCCCTCAGCCTCTCCTCACAGGGCTGTGCTCCAGGCCCCTCCCCAGCCTTGCTGCCCTTCTCTCAACACCTTCCAGCACCTCAACATCTCTCTGCAATGGAGGAGCCCAGAACTGGACACAGCACTCCAGGGGTGTCCTGAGCAGTGCTGAGCACAGGGGCAGAAGAACCTCCCTTGTCCTGCTGCCCACACTGCTCCTGAGCCAGCCCAGGATGCCATTGGCTCTGCTGCCCACCTGGGCACTGCTGCCTCCTCTTCAGCTCCTCTCTGCCAGCACCCCCAGCTCCCTCTCTGCCTGGCTGCTCTCAGCCACTCTGTCCCCAGCCTGTAGCATTGCTTGGGGTGGTTGTGACCAAAGTGTAAAACCCTGCACTTGGCCTTGTTCAATCTCATCCCATTGACCTCTGCCCACTCACCCAACCTTCCTCTAGGTCCCTTTCAGATATTGAAAGGCCTCTATAAGGTCTCCTTTGGGGACTCCATTTGAATGGGCTGCCCAGGGATGTGGTGGTGTTGCTGTCTCTGAAGGTGTTCAAAAACAGACTGGCTGGGGCACTTAGTGCCATGGTCTGGTTGCTTGGCCAGGGCTGGGTGCTAGGTTGGGCTGGCTGAGCTTGGAGCTCTCTTCCGACCTGCTTGATTCTGTGAGTCCTCGAAGCCCTCTCCAGGCTGCAGAGCTCTAACTCTTGTACAAGAAGAATACAGAGCTTATCTTCTTCCTCCTTTCTTGAGTGAAGTGCAGCTTGATTGACTCACGGGAAGCACATCAGAAGGATGTGCCCTAAGCTGGTTTGGTCCTCAGCTGCCGTGGAGGAGCGCTCCGTGAGTCAGCGCCGCAGTGTGCGCTGGAGCAGGTCTATTCCGGCGCGGGGGTGTGCGCGGAACAGTTACGTAAGAGGCAGGGGTAGAGAAGGACTTTTGACATCTCTGGCAGCTTCAGCTGAGTTCTTTTCAGGCAACAACAACGACGACAACAACAAAAAGACACCCATTGTTGTGCTGTTGAGTTAAACACGGCGCTGCCTTGGCTGGGGCTCGGGGTGGGGGCAGCTTGGGTTTGGTTTACTTTCTTTTTAACCATCGGTTGTCAAGATGTTGGAGCAGGTTCCTGCCTGAGAAGAGAGATGTTTGTGGGGTTGTTTCTTTTTTGGGGGGGGGAAGGTTAGGGTTTGGTGGTTTTGTTTTGTTGTTTTTTTTTACTTCTCACAGTTCCAAGGAGATGAGCATTTGTGGGAAACGTTTTCGAGCATGTCAGAGAGGTGTGAAAGTTGTTCTGGCTGTGTTGGGCATTCGCTGTGCTGGAAAGCTAATTGCTGCCATGGAACGCAGGGGCTCGGCAGCACTGCCATCAGCACACCCGCCCCCAGTGCCTTCTACTTATCTGTCTTTCTTCCTTCCTTACTACCAACCTACCTACCCATCCATCTGTCTGTCTGTCCATCCATCTATCCATCTGTCATCTACCTACCTACCTACCTACCTATCCATCTATCTATCTACCTACCTACCTATCTATCTATCTATCTATCCATCTATCTACCCATCTATTTATCTACCTATCCATCTGTCTATCCATGTATCCATCCATCAATCATCTACCTATGTGTCTACCTATCTATCTATCTATCTATCTATCTACCTATTTACCTATCCATCTATCCATCTGTCATCTACCTACCTACCTACCTATCCATCTATCTGTCTATCTACCTGTCTATCTACCTATTTATCTACCTATCCATCTGTCTATCCATCTATCCATCTGTCATCTACCTATGTGTCCACCTACCTATCCACCTATCCATCTATCTATCTATCTATCTATCTACCTGTCTATCTACTTATTTATCTACCTATCCATCTGTCTATCCATCTATCCATCCATCAATCATCTACCTATGTGTCTACCTATCTATCTATCTATCTATCTACCTATTTATCTACCTATCCATCTCTCTATCCATCTATCTGTCTGTCATCTACCTATGTGTCTATCTATCTATCTATCTATCTACCTACCTATTCATCTACCTATCCATCTGTCTATCCATCTACCCATCCATCAATCATCTACCTATGTATCTACCTACCTATCCATCTGTCCATTCATCTATCTATCTATCTATCTATCTACCTACCTAGCCATCTCTCTGTCTGTCCATCCATCTATCCATCTGTCATCTACCTATGTATCTACTGACCTATCCATCTGTCCATTCATCCATCTATCTATCTACCTTTTCATCTGTCTGTCTATCCATCCATCTATCCATCTGTCATCTACCTATGTGTCTACCTACCTATCCAGATATCTATCATCTGTCTATCTATCTGTCTGTCTGTCTATCTATCTATCTATCTATCTGTCTGTCTATCTATCTATCTATCTATCTGTCTGTCTATCTATCTATTTATCTACCTACCTATCCATCTGTCTATCTATCTATCTATCTATCTGCCTTTTCATCTGTCCATCCATCCATCCATCCATCCATCCATCTCTCATCTACCTATGTATCTACCTACCTATCCATCTGTCCATTCATCTATCCATCTACCTTTTCATCTGTCTGTCTATCCATCCATCTATCCATCTGTCATCTACCTATGTGTCTACCTATCTATCCATCTGTCCATTCATCTATTTACCTACCTACCTATCCATCTATCCATCTATTTGTTTATCTGCCTTTTCATCTGTCTATCTATCCATCCATCCATCCATCATCTACCTATCTATCTACCTACCTATTCATCTGTCCATTCATCTATCTATCTATCTATCTATCTTTACATCTGTCTGTCTATCCATCCATCTATCCATCTGTCATCTACCTGTGTATCTACCTGCCTATGCATCTGTCCATTTGTCTATCTACCTATCTATCTACCTATCCGTCTGTCTATCCATCTACCCATCCATCAATCATCTACCTATGTATCTACCTACCTATCCATCTGTCCATTCATCTCTCTATCTATCTCTCTATCTCTCTATCATCTCTCTATCTATCTATCCATCTATCTATCCATCCATCCATCTATCTATCTACCCATCCATCAATCATCTACCTATGTATCTACCTACATATCCATAGAATCATGGAATCAAGCAGCTTGGAAGAGAGCTCCAAGCTCATCCAGCCCAACCTAGCACCCAGCCCTGCCCAACCAACCAGACCATGGCACTAAGTGCCCCAGCCAGGCTTGGCTGCAACACCTCCAGCCATGGGCACTCCACCACCTCCCTGGGCAGCCCATTCCAGTGCCAATCACTCTCTCTGCCAACAACTTCCTCCTCACATCCAGCCTGAACCTGCCCTGGCACAGCTTGAGGCTGTGTCCCCTTCTTCTGTTGCTGCTTGCTTGGCAGCAACACCTTGGCTTCAACACCTCCGGGGATGGTGACTCCACCACCTTGTTTGGTAGTCAGTGAGGACAACTTCAGCCTGGTTGCTCTGAGTTAATGATCTCTACATTCTGCCAGCTCAGCCTCTCAGGGTGCAAGGCTGCATTTTATTGTCTATGAAAGCCACAGATCACAGAATGAGTTGGGTTGGAAGAGGCCTTCAAGATCATCCTGTTCCAACCCTCCTGCTATGGCTAGGGACACCCAGCCCATGTTGCTCAAGGCCTCATCCAGCCTGACCTTGAGCTCCTCCAGGGAGGGGACATCCACAACCTCCCTGGGCAACCTGTTCCAATATCTCCCCACCCTCGCTGGAAAGAATTTCTTCCTAACCTCCAGTCTAAATCCCTCTCTCCCAGCTCAAAGCCATTGCCCCTCGCCCTGTCACTCCAAGCCCTTGTGAAACAGCAGTTGGAATGTGAAGTCACTGCCATCATCTAATTGCTCCTCCACAACTTGGAAGGTTCTGGTGGTCTGCAGTGTGCATCCGTGGCCTTGTACCACTCACAGCCTGCTGGACTGAAGGGATTCATTGTTCTGGTTGTGTGCAAGAGGAGCTGCTGAAATCCAGTGAGCAAAAACAAAGGCACTCTTCAGTGCCTCAGATTTCCTCTCCAGGATTTATGCAAAGGAAATAAAGGAACTAAGTCTTCTGCATGGAGAGCTTGGGATGAGAGTGCTCTTCACTCCAGCCCAGTGCCTTCAGCCAGCACCCAGACTGACTCATGTAGCTAGGCAGAGAGATCTGGAGGCAAACAAGAACCACTTCTTGCATACCAAGAGCTCTCTATGCTCATTGATAACATTAATCTGAGATTCAGACACAGACTAATTATTGGCTTAATGGCTTGAGGCTTTTCTTTGGGGTTTTTTCCCTCTTCTTTTGTTTTCATGTTGGAAGAGAGCCTGACCCTCCCCACCTCCAGCTTTGCTCCATTCCCCCCAGACCTGGCACTCCCTGACAGCCTCAAAAGTCCCTCCCCAGCTTTTTTGTAGCCCTCTTCAGATCCTGGAAGGCCACAAGAAAGTCACCTGGAAGCCTCCTCTGCTCCAGCCTGCACAGCCCCAACTCTTTCAGTCTGTGCTCACAGCAGAGCTGCTGCAGCCCTCTCAGCATCCTTCTCTGGACACTCTCCAGCATCTCCACAGCCCTCTTGTCCCAGGGGCTCCAGCACTGGATGCAGTACTCCAGGTGGGGTCTCAGCAGAGCACAGCAGAGGGGGAGAATCCCCTCCCTGGCCCTGCTGGCCACACTTCTGCTGCTGCAGCCCAGGCTCCGCTTGGCTTTCTGGGCTGCAAGTGCACACTGCTGGCTCCTGTTGAGCTTCTCCTCCACCAGCACCCCCAAGTCCCTCTCCTCAGGGCTGCTCTCCAGCCACTCACTGCCCAGCCTGGATTTGTGCTTGGCATTGCCTCGACCCAGCTGCAGGTCTGATAACTGCAGTTTAAAAACAGATTCAGAGCACTGGAAGAGGACTCAGGGACCTTTCAGAGCCACATCCCAGTGCTGCTGGCTGCCGAGAAGCGACCTGCTTCACACTCCTGCTGAGGAGAACAAACACTTCAAAGCTGCTTTCTCTTTGGTTTGGTTTTGGTTCAGGTTTGTTGTTTTTTTTTCTCTCCCCTTTTGCTTCCAGTCAGGCCTTCCAGGGGTGGTATTAATAGCTTTGGTGAAGTGCAGGGCATTGATTTAAAGCACCTGTGCCTCTGAAAGGCAGGATTTGATCCATTTCTTTCTGGCTCAGACAGGAAGCGGCGCTGGGCTTAATGCTATTTATCCAGCTGGACATATCGACTTTGACTCAAGAGATCAAAGCATTTGGGGTTAGGGATTGTGTAACATCTTCCTATAAGAACTGTCAGGGGTAAATTTACCCAAGCCTGACCCTTTTGATTGATGATCATTTTGCATGAGTGTTCAGCAGCGGGAAGCACACAATGGACTCTTTCTGCTACTGGGGGCGGCTTGAGGCAGGGAGATGTTCAAACACATTTCATCACCTCCTGGAGGGGAACAGTACACAAAGGCCTGGAGGTGCACTTCACAGGATGTCAGGGGTTGGAAGGGACCCAAAGAGATCCTCGAGTCCAAGCCTCCCTGCCAGAGCAGGACCATACAATCTAGTTCAGGTCACACAGGAACACATCCAGATTTGGATGGGAGCTTGGCCTCAGCTCCAAGAAGGTGACCCAACACCTTTTAAAAGATGGAGTGAAATGGGAGCCAGGAAGAGGAATAGAAGGATGGAATCATAGAATGGTTTAGGTTGGAAGGGACCTCGAAGCTCAGCCAGTTCCAAACTCCTCTGCCATAGGCAGGGACACCTCCCACTAGAAGAGGTTGCTCAAGGCCTCATCCAACCTGGTCCTGAACAACTCCAGGGAGGTTGTGGAGCACAGAAGCACAGAATGTGATCTTTGATCACATTCTGTGCTTCTGTGCTCCACAACCTCCCTGGGAAACCTATGCCAGTGTCTCACCACCCTCAACCTGTGCCAGGGTCTCACCACCCTCAACCTGTGCCAGTCNTCTCCTGGAAACCTTCTCTTCTCCAGGCTGCAGAGCCCCAACTCTCTCAGCCTGTCCTCAGAGCAGAGCTGCTGCAGCCCTCTCAGCATCTTGGTGGCCTCCTCTGCACTGGCTCCAACACTTCCATGTCCTGCTTGTGCTGGGGGCTGCAGAACTGCACCCAGGACTGCAGGTGGGGTCTGAGGAGAGCAGAGCCAAGGGGCAGAATCCCCTCCCTTGCCCTGCTGCCCACACTACAGTTGTTTGTCTTCTGTAGTTGTAGGTTGGGTTGAGTTGGGTTTTGTTGTTGTTGTTATTGGTTGATTGACTCATGGAATGCATCAGGTTGGAAGGGACCTTTGAAGGTCATCTTCTCCAGCCACCCCAGCCTGTTCCAGTGCCTGACTTTCTTGCAGGAATGAAATTATATCCATCCCAAACCTCCCTTGGGGTAACTTGAGGCCATTTCCTCTCCTTCTATCACCTGATCCTAGGGAACAGAGCCCAACCCCCACCTGACTGCAGCCTCCTCTCAGGGAGCTGTAAACAGCAATGAGGTCTCCTCTCAGCCTCCTCTTCTCCATGCTAACCATCCCCAGCTCCCTCAGCTGCTCCTCCCCAGCCCTGTTCTCCAGACCCTTCCCCAGCTTTGTTGCCCTTCTCTGCACATGCTCCAGAGTCTCTCAGTGTCCTTCTGGAAGTGAGAGGCCCAGAACTGAACCCAGGTACAGCCTGACAATTTTGGCCCATCCCATTCTGTAGCTATACCCTGAGGGGAGGGTCTGTGGCTGCATGGAGCCAAGCTGGCCAGGACTGACCCAGGACTCAGGTGTCTGCAGCCAGCTTGCATCTCCCTCAGAGCATCAGGATTGTTGGGAGTGGTGCTCAAGGGGCTCATTGCTGCTGCCATCCTTTTGGCTGCAGGTTGTAGCCTTCATCCTGTGTTGCCACCCTGCACAGAGGCCTCCTGTCCTTCAGAAGGGTGGCAGCTTAAAAATGTCCTGTGGCTTTTCACAGGATCACAGATTTGTTGGGGTTGGAAAAGAGCTCTGAGATCATCCAGTCCAAACATCAACCCAACACCACCACAGCCATTAAGCCATGTTCCAGAGTGCCATATCCACACCTGTCTTGGTGCCTCTACCACCTCCCTGGGCAGCCTCTTCCAATCCCTGACCACTCCTACAGCAAACAAATTCCTCCTAAATCTCAAGGGAAGGGAAGGGAAGGGAAAGGAAGGGAAGGGAAGGGAAGGGAAGGGAAGGGAAGGGAAGGGAAGGGAAGGGGAGGGGAGAGGAGGGGAGAAAAGAGGAGAAGAGGAAAGGAAAGGAAAGGAAAGGAAAGGAAAGGAAAGGAAAGGAAAGGAAAGGAAAGGAAAGGAAAGGAAAGGAAAGGAAAGGAAAGGAAAGGAAAGGAANGAAAGGGGAGGAAAAAGTAAGGAAAAGAAAGGAAAAGAAAAATAAAATAAAAGAGGAGAAGAGAGAAGAAAATAAAAGAGGAGAGAAGAGAAAAGAGGAGAAAAGAAAAGAGGAGAAAAGAGAAAAGAAAAGAAAAAAAAAAAAGAAAAGAAAAGAAAAGAAAAGAAAAGAAAAAAGAAAAGGAGAGAAGAGAGAAGAGAGAAAAAAGAGGAGAGCAGAGAAGAGGAGAAAAGAGGAGAAAAGAAAAAAGGAGAAAAGAAAAGAAAAGAGGAGAAAAGAAAAGAGGAGAAAAGAGGAGAAAAGAAAAGAGGAGAAAAGAAAAGAAAAGAAAAGAAAAAAGAAAAGAAAAGAAAAGAAAAGAAAAGAAAAGAAAAGAAAAGAAAAGAAAAGAAAAGAAAAGAAAAGAAAAGAAAAGAGAAAAGAAAAAGGAGAAAAGAAAATCTCTGGCACAAGATTTTCATCCATGAAGCTGGAAAGGACCTTACAGATAGAATCATAGAATTGCTTGGGTTGGAAACGACCTCTAAAATCATCCACTCCAACCATCAACCCAGCACCACCACGGCCACTAAACCACAGCCCCAAGTGCCATGGCCACAGATTTCTTCAACACCTCCAGGCATGGGGACTCCACCACCTCCCTGAGCAGCCTCTTCCAGTCCCTGATCACTCCTGCAGCAAACCAATTCTTCCTCCTCTCCAACCTAACCCTCCCCTGGCACAATTTCAGGTCATTTCCTCTCCTTCTGTCACCTGATGCTAGGGAGCAGAGCCCAACCCCCACCTCCCTGCAACCTCCTTTCATCCAGCCCAACCACCAAGCCAAGCCCACGGTGGCCATGAAGCCATGCCCCAAATTGCCAAGGTTTGATGTCCTTTTGTTTAATGTCTTTTTGTGGCTTCCTTTTTGTTTTTACCTACAAAGAAACAAACCAACCCTAAACATCTGAAGCTGGGCTGGAGGACTGAAGGACGATTAAAAGCAGGAGCTGCAGAGGAGCCATCCAGAAATGATTGTTTTGACCAGGACAGGAACTTTGTCTGAAAACAGGATGACCTGCTGCAAAAAAAAAAGAGAGAAAAGGTGGGGGGGAGCCAGCAAATCCCTGAAGAGCTTTAGGAAAAACAAACAGGCGCCTGAGTGTGCTTTCAAAAGGGGAAAAGGCAAAATAGAGGGAGGGGGGAGGAAAGAATCCTGCCTGGTGATAAAAAGGGATGTGAGGGTAAACAGGAAGGGAACACTCCACACTGCTCAGCAGCCTGCAGGAGGAGAGGCTGGGAAGAGCCCTGAGATGAAAACCTGATCTGGCAGCTGGAGGCAAAGAGTCCTCAGGAATGTAGACTCAATGCCCTGGGGTGAAAGGGACCAGGAGCTCAGAACCCTAAACCAAAGAGGGTAATGAAGGCAAAGAGTCCTCAGGAGTGCAGAATCGATGCAAGGGAGCAGGAGCTCAGAACCCTAAACCAAAGAGGGTAATGAAGGCAAAGAGTCCTCAGGAGTATAGAATCGATGCAAGGGACCAGGAGCTCAGAACCCTAAACCAAAGAGGGTAATGAAGGCAAAGAGTCCTCAGGAGTGCAGAATCGATGCAAGGGACCAGGAGCTCAGAACCCTAAACCAAAGAGGGTAATGAAGGCAAAGAGTCCTCAGGAGTGCAGAATCGATGCAAGGGACCAGGAGCTCAGAACCCTAAACCAAAGAGGGTAATGAAGGCAAAGAGTCCTCAGGAGTGCAGAATCGATGCAAGGGACCAGGAGCTCAGAACCCTAAACCAAAGAGGGTAATGAAGGCAAAGAGTCCTCAGGAGTGCAGAATCGATGCAAGGGACCAGGAGCTCAGAACCCTAAACCAAAGAGGGTAATGAAGGCAAAGAGTCCTCAGGAGTGCAGAATCGATGCAAGGGACCAGGAGCTCAGAACCCTAAACCAAAGAGGGTAATGAAGGCAAAGAGTCCTCAGGAGTATAGAATCGATGCAAGGGACCAGGAGCTCAGAACCCTAAACCAAAGAGGGTAATGAAGGCAAAGAGTCCTCAGGAGTGCAGAATCGATGCAAGGGACCAGGAGCTCAGAACCCTAAACCAAAGAGGGTAATGAAGGCAAAGAGTCCTCAGGAGTGCAGAATCGATGCAAGGGACCAGGAGCTCAGAACCCTAAACCAAAGAGGGTAATGAAGGCAAAGAGTCCTCAGGAGTATAGAATCGATGCAAGGGACCAGGAGCTCAGAACCCTAAACCAAAGAGGGTAATGAAGGCAAAGAGTCCTCAGGAGTGCAGAATCGATGCAAGGGACCAGGAGCTCAGAACCCTAAACCAAAGAGGGTAATGAAGGCAAAGAGTCCTCAGGAGTGCAGAATCGATGCCCCAGGGTGAAAGGGACCAGGAGCTCGAAAACTGAAACCAAAATGGTAAGAGGAGAATCTCACTCCACAATACCAATATGAACTTGAGTTCAGGAGCTCAGGAAACTAAAAATCCAGGACAAGAGGAGAATCTCATCCCTGTACCAGCATGAAAGAGAGACCAGAAACGCAAAAGCCTAAGCCAAAGAAGGTAAAAGCAGCGTCCCACCTCCTACTACCAACATGAACCTGAGTCCAGCAGCTCAGGAAACTAAAGAAGAGGGGGAGGAGGGGGGGGGGAAAGAATCCTGCCTGGTGATAAAAAGGGATGTGAGGGTAAACAGGAAGGGAACACTCCACACTGCTCAGCAGCCTGCAGGAGGAGGGGCTGAGAAGAGTCCTGAGATGAAAACCTGATCTGGCAGCTGGAGGCAAAGAGTCCTCAGGAATGTAGAATCAATGCCCTGGGGTGAAAGGGACCAGGAGCTCAGAACCCTAAACCAAAGAGGGTAATGAAGGCAAAGAGTCCTCAGGAGTGCAGAATCGATGCCCTGGGGTGAAAGGGACCAGGAGCTCAAACATGTAAACCAAAGAGGGTAAGAGGAGAATCTCACCCAACACTACCAATATGAACCTGAGTCCAGGAGCTCAGGAAACAGAAAAGCAGGACAAGAGGAGAATCTCATCCCTGTACCAGTATGAGAGACCAGGAGCTGAAAAACCTAAACCAAACAGAGTAAGAGCAGCATCCTAACCCCACACTACCAATATGAACCTCAGCCCAGGAGCTCAGAAGACTAAAAAAGCAGGACAAGAGGGGAATCCCAGCCATCACCTTCTCCAACCCCTGCCCCATCAGAGCAGGATCACCTAAAGCAGATCATGTAGGAATGTATCCAAGAGGGCCTTGGAAGTCTTCAGAAGAGACTGCACAACCTCTCTGGGCAGCCTGCTCCAGTGCTCTGCCACCCTCAAGTAAAGAAGTTCATCTTTAGATGGAACTCTCTCTGTTCACCTTTATGTCCTCTACCTCTTGTCCTCTGACTGGGGACCACTGAGAAGAACCTGGCCCCATCCTCCTGACACCCACCCCTTAGATGTTTGTAAGCACTGCTCAGATCCCCTCTCAGCCTTCTCTCCTCCAGGCTAACCAGCCCCAGGGCTCTCAGCCTTTCCTCATCACACAGCTCCTCCAGTCCCTTCAGCATCCTTGTAGCTCTCCACTGGACTCTTTCTAGTAGTTCCCTGTTCCTCTTGAACTGGGGACCCCAGAACTGGACACAGCATGGCAGAAGTGGCCTTACTAGGGCAGAGTAGAGAGAAAGAAGCAGCTCCCTTGCCCTGCTGGCCACATTCTTCTCAATGCCCCCCAGGATACCTTTGGCCTTCTTGGCCACAAGGTCACATTGCTGTCCCAAGGAGACCTTTTTGTCCACCAGGACTCCCCAGGTCTTTCTCCACGGAGCAGCTTCCCAGCAGGCCAGCCCCTGAAGCCATGCAGCAGAGGGACAGGTGTGTCTTGTTCACTCCAAATCTGCTTGGTAGCCATGGTTGTCACCACTGCAATAAAGCCAAAGTCACCACTCAGGAAGCTCTTCCAACCTTTTTCCTCTTGGTTGAACTTCTACATCACAGCTGCAGGCTAAAGCACACATACCTGGGAACATAAAAGAGCTGCAGAGCTCAGGAGTGCAGATGGCTTGGGAATCCGATGGGAATGAGATAAGGATTGCATTTGCCCCTCCCAAATCCAAAGGGACTATGTGAAGAGAAGTTTCCTTGAGGGAAAGACCCTTTCTGGGGGTCTGCTCTGCTCTGGTGAGACCTCAGCTGGGCTACTGTGTCCAGATGTGGGATCCTCAGCAGAAGAAGGACCTGGATCTGCTGGAGCAGGTCAAGGGGAGGACACAAAGATGATCAGAGAGCTGGAGAAGCTCTCCTCTGGGGACAGGCTGAGAGAGCTGAGGCTGTTCAGTGAAGGGAAGGGGAAAGGGAAAATAAAGGAGAAGGGGAAAGGAAGGCTCCAGGGAGAGCTTAGAGTTGCATTTCAGTATTTGAAAGGGACCTGCAGGCAGGCTGGGCAGGGCTGTTCAGAAGGGGCTGTAGGGATAGGCTGAGAGCAATGGTTTGGAACTGGAGCAGGGCAGAGTTAGGTTGGACATCAGGAGGGAGTTCTGCACAGTGATGTGGGATCCTCAACAGAAGAAGGACCTGGATCTGCTGGAGCCGGTCAAGAGGAGGACACAAAGATGATCAGAGAGCTGGAGAAGCTCTCCTCTGGAGACAGGCTGAGAGAGCTGGGGCTGTTTAGTGAAGGGAAGGGAAGGGAAGGGGATGGGGATAGGGAAAGGGAAAGGGAAAGGGAAAGGGAAAAGGAAAGGGAAAAGGAAAAGGAAGGAGAAGGAGAAAGGAAGGCTCCAGGGAGAACTTAGAGCTGCATTTCAATATCTGAAAGGGACCTGCAGGCAGGCTGGGCAGGGCTGGTCAGAAGGGGCTGTGGGGATAGTCTGAGGGCACTGGTTTGGAACTGGAGCAGGGCAGAGTTAGGTTGGACATCAGGAGGAAGTTCTGCACAGTGACAGTGGTGAGACCTTGGAAGAGGCTGCCCAGAGCTGTGGTTGAGGCTCCATCCCTGGAGACTTTCAAGCTGAGACTTGAAGTGGCCCTGGGCAGCCTGATCTGGGTGGAGGTGTCCCTGCTGCCTGCAGGGGAGTTGGCCAAGATGACCTTTGAGAGTCTTCAAACTCAATGCAATCTGTGAATCTGTGATCTGGAAATGTGCTTCCTGAGAGCAAACTGTTGAAGTTGAAATGCTGTGACAAGAGAGCTGGAGAAAAGGAAGATTGATGACTTTGCAGATGAATGACCAAGGAAAGGAGAAAGTGAGCTGTGGGTTTGCCAGAAGGGCTTTTGTTCCCCTTCCCAGCGTTAAGCAACAGGAATGTGAATCTTTCAAGCTTGGTGGCAAGAGGCAGCTGAGAAAGGAGGGCTCCTTGTATGAATTAAAGATCAGCTCCATCTAGGCTGGTGTTCCTGGCAGGTTCCACCTGCTTCCCACCCCGTGCCTTGCTGCCACTCTGTCTGGAGCAGCCTGCTCATAACAATAGCTGCTGGCTGCAAGGTACAGCCTGTGCCGTGCTGCTCACTTCCCCTTCCTCCAGCCTGATTGTTATTGCAGCGCTGGGGAGCAAGAAGTGCTCTTCACCACCACTCAGCTGTGAGAAACTGGGGCTGAGGCACTGAGAACCTGCAACAGAAGAAGGGGACACGGCCTCAAGCTGTGCCAGGGGAGGTCTAAGCTGGATGTCAGGAGGAAGTTGTTGGCAGAGAGAGTGATTGGCATTGGAATGGGCTGCCCAGGGAGGTGGTGGAGTTGCCATCCCTGGAGATGTCCAAGCCAAGCCTGGCTGGGGCACTTAGTGCCATGGTCTGGTTGATTGGCCAGGGCTGGGTGCTAGGTTGGGCTGGATGAACTTGGAAGTCCCTTCTAAGCTGCTTGATTCTGTGATGCCCTTTGAGGGTCTTTTCCAACCTGGTTGATTCTATGATTCTATGACTTGGTGTGGGCTGAGGGAGCTGGGGACAGTTAGTCTGAAACAGGAGAGGCTGAGGAGAGTGCTGCCCCTAGCCCCCAGTAAAATGCATTCAGTGCATGTCTCTGCTCCTCAGCTTCCCTTTTCCACACCACTGAACACACAACGTTTGAGAGCAGGCTGTGGGAATTTCTACTTCACTGAGCAGGTTTCCTTCCTCCTCACCCCTGCAGCTATCTGAGGCTGCTGCTCCAAATCCTCACCATCCCCACCCCAAAGCCAGCCCGACCTGCCCTTGCCATCCAGGTAGGCATTGCACAGCCAGGGGATGAGAAGCAAACTGGGGAGCAGCAGGCATGGCCTGGGGGAAAGCCTTCACAGCAGGAGGAAGTCAAACCTTGCAGGCTCCCTGCTGCTGTGCATAGAATCATAGAATCAACCAGGTTGGAAGAGAGCTCCAAGAGCATCCAGTCCAACCTAGCACCCAGCCCTGGCCAGTCAACCAGACCATGGCACTAAGTGCCTCATCCAGGCTTTTCCTGAACACTCCCAGGGACAGCAACTCCACCACCTCCCTGGGCAGCCCATTCCAATGCCAATCACTCTCTCTGACAACAACTTCCTCCTAACATCCAGCCTAGACCTGCCCTGGCACAGCTTGAGGCTGTGTCCCCTTCTGTTGCTTGCCAACCTCCCCAGGCTCAGGGCTTCTTGTGCCTTCAGAATCATCACAGAACCATATCACAGCCTCTTCTTCAACCAGACTAAACAACCACTGAATCATTGAATCAAGTAGGTTGGAAGAGAGCTCCAAGCTCATCCAGCTCAACCTAGCACCCAGCCCTGCCCACTCAACCAGACCATGGCACTAAGTGCCCCAGCCAGGCTTCTTTGTCATCTGAGGACTCTTCTGGCTGTGGCTCCTGTTGGGGTGAAGGCTAACAGAGAGAATGCCTCCTTTTATTGGAATAACTGAGCAGTCAGGAATGGCTGAGATGCTTTTACAACCATTACTGCACCTGAAGAGGTAAAAACAGCTCAGGTGGTTAAAGAGGCTCCTTTAGAGACCTTCACACCCATCTGGATCACAGAAATAACCAGGTTGGAAAAGACCTCTGGGATCAAGTCCAATCTATCACCCAACAGCTTCTAATTAACTAACCCATGGCACTGAGTGCCTCATGCAGCCTACTCTTAAACACTTCCAGTGATAGGGACTCCACCACCTCCCTGGGCAGCCCATTCCAATGCCAATCACTCTCTCTGACAACAACTTCCTCCTAACATCCAGCCTGAACCTGTCCTGGCACAGCTTGAGGCTGTGTCCCCTTCTTCTGTCCCTGGCTGCCTGGCAGCAGAGCCCAACCCCAGCTGGCTACAGCCTCCCTGCAGGGAGCTGCAGACAGTAATGAGGGCTGGAGCTGCTCTGCTGTGAGGAGAGACTTAGGGAGTTGGTGCTGTACAGTCTGGAGAGGAGAAGGCTCCCAGGTGACCTTCTTGTGGCCTTGCATCATCTGAAGGGGGCTACAAAAAAGCTGGAGAGGGACTTTTTAGGCTGTCAGAGAGGGACAGGAGTGGGGGGAATGGAACAAAGCTGGAAATGAGGAGATTCAGCCTGGATGTTAGTAAGAAGTTATTGATCATGAGGGTGGTGAGAGGCTGGAATGGGTTGCCCAGGGAGGTGGTGAAAGCCTCATCCTTGGAGGTGTTTAAGGCCAGGCTGAATGAGGCTGTGAGCAGCCTGATGTAGTGTGAGGTGTCCCTGGGCACGGTAGGGGGGTTGGAACTGGCTGATTCTTGTGGTCCCTTTCAACCCTGACTGATTCTGTGATTCTCTGACTCTGTGGTTCTGTGACTCCCTGATTCTGTGATTTCCTGACTCTGTGTCTCTATGCCTAGGTTCTGCCTGCTGCCCTTGCTGGCTGTGTGGCCACAGAGGCTGCGCTGCTTCCATCGCATGAAGCAACCCAGCAGAGAGCTTGTGCAGGCTGCCTGACACAGCTCAGGGCTTGGCAGGCACAGTGTTTATGTAACTAACCCCCACCTGATGCTTTGGGGAAACTCCACCCGTGAGCCATCCAGAAAACTTCCTGATGTGCCCAAGAGGGCTGCAGCCAACGGTGCTAACTGTAGGCAGCAAAGGAGTTGGTCAGAGGAGAGGGATGGGAGGCAAAAAGAGAGAGAAAGCACAGAGGAGAGAGAAGGAAAGAACTGAGAGCAGCCCTGAGGAGAAGGATTTGAGGGTGCTGGTGGAGGAAAAGCTCAGTCTGAGCTGTCAGTGTGCTCTGGCAGGCCAGAGAGCAACCAGAACCTGGGCTGCAGCAGAAGTGTGGGCAGTAGAGTGAGGGAAATGATCCTGCCCCTCTGCTCTGCACTGCTGAGACCCCACCTGGAGTACTGCATCCAGTGCTGGGGCCTCTGGGACAAGAGGGATGTGGAGATGCTGGAGAGTGTCCAGAGCAGGGCCACGAGGATGAGCAGAGGGCTGGAGCTGCTCTGCTGTGAGGAGAGACTGAGGGAGTTGGAGCTGTGCAGTCTGGAGAGGAGAAGGCTCCGAGGAGTCCTTATTGAGGCCTTCCTGGATCTGAAGGGGACTACAAGAAAGATGGGGAGGGATTTTTTAGGCTGTCAGGGAGTGCCAGGACTGGGGGGGATGGAGCAAAGCTGGAAATGGGGAGATCCAGCCTGGATGTTAGGAAGAAGTTGTTCAGCATGAGAGTGGTGAGAGCCTGGCAGGGCTTGCCCAGGGAGGTGGTGGAAGCCTCATCCCTGGAGGTGTTTAAGGCCAGGCTGGATGAGGCTCTGGATGGCAGGTCCAGAGAAGGGCAACAAAGCTGGGGAAGGGTCTGGAGAACAGGGCTGGGGAGGAGCAGTGGAGGGAGCTGGGGGTGTTCAAGCCTGGAGAAGAGGAGGCTGAGGGGAGAGCTCATTGCTCTCTACAGCTCCCTGAAAGGAAGCTGCAGTGAGGTGAGGGTTGGGCTCTGCTCCCCAGTCTCAGGTGACGGAAGAAGAGGAAATGGCCTGAAACTGTGCCAGGGGAGGGTTAGGTTGGAGATGAGGAAAGATTTGTTTTCTGTAAGAGTGGTCAGGGATTGGAAGAGGCTGCCCAGGGAGGTGGTGGAGTCCCCATGCTTGGAGGTGTTGAAGAAACCTGTGGGCATGGCACTTGAGGCCATGGCTTAGTGGCCATGGTGGGGTTGGGTTGATGCTTGGACTGAATGATCTTGGATTTATTTTCACAGGATCACAGAATCCAGCAGGTTGGAAGAGAGCTCCAAGCTCAGCCAGCCCAACCTAGCACCCAGCCCTGGCCAATCAACATAGAATCACAGAATCAGCCAGGTTGGAAGAGAGCTCCAAGCTCATCCAGCCCAACCTAGCACCCAGCCCTGCCCAACCAACCAGACCATGGCACTAAGTGCCCCAGCCAGGCTTGGCTTCAACACCTCCAGCCATGGGCACTCCACCACCTCCCTGGGCAGCCCATTCCAATGCCAATCACTCTCTCTGTGACTTCCAACCCAAACACTTCTTTGACTCCTTGGTGACCAAACTAGGCAATGGTGAACGCTCAGCACAAGCCAGGCAGACCCAAGGTGTGTTTCTCCCAAGACCTTTTCCCTCTAATTAAAATTAATACTAATAAAGAGGAGGAAGTCAGGAAGAATCCCAGGTTCAGTTCCAGAGCCATCCTGGAGCCATTGGAGCCTGGAGAGCTGCCAGGCAAGCTGGCAGGAAATCAGGCAGCCTTGTGATGGAAAACCTGCCTGTGTTTCATCGGAAGTTCATCCAAACACAGAAGCTGCTGCAAAACATTTTGCTGACGACAAATTGGCCTTCTCTGACCAAAAACCTGGGCTGCTGGAACCCTCCCAGGCAGTGCTGCTGATGCCATCACCCTTCCTTCAGAAAGGAATTGAAAAAGCAGAAGAATCTGGGGGTGTGGTGGCTAAAGTGAACTGATACAACTTGCCTGAGACGGCTGCAGCCAAGGCGACCTCAGAGGAGGCTGGAGCCCAGCTGGGGGTTTGGACTCTTCTCACAGGCAGCAAAAGGAAAACAGCCTCAAGTTGTGCCAGGGGAGGTTTAGGTTGGATAGAAGGAAAAAAAATCTTCACCTAAAAGGGTTGTCAAGCCTTGGAAGAGGTTGCCAAGGGGAGTGGTAGATTCACCACCCCTGGAGGGATTTAAAAGACATAAGGATGGAAACTTGTCTCGTTCCAGCATCTCCTCCTGAGGAGTACCCAAAGAGCTATAGGATAAGGTCTGCATACAAAGTGGGAGCTCAGTCCTTCCCCCTGCTCTTTACCTGAGTGGCAGAGCAAGAATCATGGAATCAGAGAACCAGAGAAGCATAGAATCAGTGAATCATAGAACCATAGAACCATAGAATCAGAGAACCATAGAGTCAGAGAACCAGAGAATCATAGAGTCAGAGAATCAGAGAACCAGAGAATCAGAGAATCAGAACCAGAGAATCAGAGAACCAGAGAATCAGAGAACCAGAGAATCAGAGAATCATAAAACCAGAGAACCATAGAATCAGAGAATCAGAGAACCAGAGAACCAGAGAATCAGAGAATCATAGAACCAGAGAATTAAAGAACCACAGGATCATAGAATCAGAGAATCATAGAATTAACCAGGTTGGAAGAGAGCTCCAAGCTCATCCAGTCCAACCTAGCACCCAGCCCTGTCCAATCAACCAGACCATGGCACTAAGAGCCTCATCCAGGCTTTGTTTCAACACCTCCAGGGAAGAAGAAGTTCCAGGCTTTAATTCAGTGAAATAAGGAGCAAAGCAGCCATTGAAACCAGTCCCTCCAGGTACAGTCCCTGCTTTAAACCAGCCAGAATCAACTGGGTTCATGTCTGAGCCCTTCACTTCAAGAAGGACAGTGAGGGGCTGGAGTGTGTTCAGAGGAGGGCAACCAAGCTGGGGAAGGGTCTGGAGAACAGGGCTGGGGAGGGGTGGTTGAGGGAGCTGTGGCTGTTGAGTCTGGAGAAGAGGAGGCTAAGGGCAGATCTCGTTGCTCTCTACAGCTCCCTGAGAGGAGTCTGCTGTGAGGTGGGGGGTTGGACTCTGCTCCCTAATCTGAGGTGATAAGAGGAGAGGATGTGGCCTGAAATTGTGCCAGGGGAAAGTTAGGTTGGAGATGAGGAAGAATTTGTTTGCTGCAAGAGTGGTCAGGGATTAGAAGGGGCTGCCCAGGGAGGTGGTGGAGTGCCCATGCCCGGAGGTGTTGAAGAAACCTGTGGCCATGGCACCTGTGGCCATGGCTTAGTGGCCATGGTGCTGTTGGGTTGATGGTTGGACTTGGGTGATCTTGGATTTCTTTTCCAATCCAAACAGTTCTCTGATTCCATTTGATTTCCTTGTCCCTTTGAGAGAAGAGAGCCACAGCTGCTCTCCCAGTCTCATTTCTTTGTCCCCCCAGTTCTGTGCACACAGCGCAGAAGAGGAAGACATTTTTTCAGGCTGCAATCATGTGAGAAGTCCTTCTGCTTTCAGCCAGAGACTTCCTATTGAGTCAGCAAAGTCCTTCTGGCTCTGTGTGATCTGAAGATGACTAATGCCCCTGGCTGTGCCTGCACTGGTGGGTAAGTACACTGGCAGGATGTCCTGCAGCCCTGGCCCCCAGCATACGCCCTGGCCGCATCCTGGCTCTGGGCTGGGACAAGACTGGCGTCACCCTGAGCTCTGCTTGGATTTAGGAAGCATTCACTGTGCCCAGAGCCAGCAAGAAGTGTCCTGTACTTTAGGAGAGTCCAGAGCTGGGGTGACTGAGGGGGTGTCTGCAGGAGCATCTCCCCTGCTGCATGCAGCACCCAAGCGCCAGCTGCTGCGTTCGGGCCACAACAACCCCATGCAACACAGCAGGCTTGGGGCAGAGTTGCTGGAAAGCTGCCCAGCAGCAAAGGACTGAGGGTGCTGGTTGACAGCCAGCTGAAGATGAGCCAGCAGTGTGCCCAGGTGGCAGCATCCTGGCCTGGTGTGGTCAGCAGGAACAGGGAAGTGATCCTGCCCCTGTACTGGGCACTGCTGATGCCACACCTTGAGTACTGGGCTCAGTTTTGGGTCCCTCACTCCCAGAAGGACATTGAGGAGTGTAGGAAATGCTCTTTGGGTGACTTTCCTACACCAGGTAGCTGCAAGTAGCCCACTCCTACTGCAGAGAAGGGAAATGCTAGAACCATAGAATGGGTTGGGTTGGAAAGAGCCTTAAAGATCATCCAGGGTAGTGATTGCGCCCCTGGACTGGGCACTGGTGAGGCTGCAGGTCAAATCCTGGGCTCAGTTTTGGGTCCCTCACTCCCAGAAGGACATTGAGGTGCAGAAGCATGTCCAGAGACAGGCAACAAAGCTGGTGAGGGGCCTGGAGAGCAGGGCTGGGGAGGAGCAGCTGAGTGAAGTGGGAGTTGGGCTGAGCTCACATGCAAGAGTGATGGAGCCTCAAAGGTGTGCCAGAGGGGTTCAGGTTGGACCTTAGGAACAATTCCTTCACAGAAATTGGAACTGGGTGACCATCAAGGTCCCTTCCAACCCAAACCATCCTGTGATGGGCTGGGCTTAGCTTTTCCTCTGTGAGCCTCTCAGGGACCTGCCTGCCCTGGGAAGAAAATGTTGTGAGTGTAGCCAGATGCCACTCAGCTTTTCAGTAGGGCAGTGGAGTGCAGTCAGGCAAAGCAGAGCAGGTTGTCTGCAACCCCACCGAGTGGCTTCCATCGGCGCTGCTGTCTCCCTGCAGCTTCACTGCCCAAACACTGGGAGCTTTTGTGCAGCCCCTGCGGGCAGGCAGCAGGGACCTCGCCTATAAATAGCTGCACTCTTGAAAGACAGGGAGAGGTTCATTAGGGGAGTTGTGACAGCCTCATTTCAGCCAGGCCTGACAGAGCACCACTCCGACTGACCCAAGAGGTTCAGCAGATCATAGAAGCACAGAATCCAGCAGGTTGGAAGAGAGCTCCAAGCTCAGCCAGCCCAACCTAGCACCCAGCCCTGGCCAAGCAACCAGACCATGGCACTAAGTGCCCCAGCCAGGCTTGGCTTCAACACCTCCAGCCATGGGCACTCCACCACCTCCCTGGGCAGCCCATTCCAATGCCAATCACTCTCTCTGACAACAACTTCCTCCTAACATCCAGCCTAGACCTCCCCCTGGCACAGCTTGAGGCTGTGTCCCCTTCTTCTGTCCCTGGCTGCCTGGCAGCAGAGCCCAACCCCAGCTGGCTACAGCCTCCCTGCAGGGAGCTGCAGACAGCAATGAGCTCTGCCCTGAGCCTCCTCTGCTGCAGGCTGCACACCCCCAGCTCCCTCAGCCTCTCCTCACAGGGCTGTGCTCCAGGCCCCTCCCCAGCCTTGCTGCCCTTCTCTCAACACCTTCCAGCACCTCAACATCTCTCTGCAATGGAGGAACCCAGAACTGGACACAGCACTCCAGGTGTGGCCTGAGCAGTGCTGAGCACAGGGGCAGAAGAAAACCTCCCTTGTCCTATACAGAGTGATGCTTTTGGCCACAGAACCATGGAATTGCTTGGGTTGGAGAAGAGCTCTGAGATCACTCAGTCCAACCATCAGCCCAACACCACCATGGCCACTAAACCATGGACCCAAGTCCCATGGCCACAGGTTTCTTCAACACCTCCAGCCATGGGCACTCCACCACCTCCCTGGGCAGCCCATTCCAATGCCAATCACTCTCTCTGTGAAGAAATATCTTTGAATCACAGAATCAGTCAGGGTTGGAAGGGACCACAAGGATCAGCCAGTTGCAAACCCCCTGCCATGAACAGGGACACCCTACCCTAGAGCAGGCTGTCCACAGCCTCATCCAGCCTGGCCTCAACCACCTCCCTGGGCAACCCATTCCCACTCTCATGCTGAAGAACTTCCTCCTCGGGAGGAATCTGTTCTACAACAGGTAATAAATGCAGCTCATTCCTCAGTGAGTCGTTGGAAATCCTCTTTCTTTTCCCTGCTGGATTTAGGAGGTCTGGTGGCAGGGCTGAGGAGTGTGCTCGGCACATCCTGCCAGCTGCACCTGTTCTTGGAGGCAAGCCAGAACAAATGCAATCCTTCCAGGTTGGAAAGGGAAGGAGTTGTGTGCACTTCTCCCAATTAACATCTGCCTTTTGGCAAGTCATTAACCCATTTTCCTCACAAAGAAAGGGCTCCCATTGTGTTATGCATCCCAAGCGTGCAAAAAAAGCAGTCCCTGAGGGGGCACCCTGACAAAACCAGACTGTGCCTGCAGCCCAAGGCACCATCCATATTCATGAAGTGTGGGGGGCAAAGAGTGCAGGAGCTCTGCTCTCTACAAAGCCTCCCAAGGTAAACGGCTTACATAGAGCTGTGTCCCTGCCCAGTTCTGCTCCCCCACCAGCCAGTTCAGGAGGGACACAGAACTGCTGGGGAGAGCCCAGCACAGAGCCACAGAGATGCTGCAGGGAATGGAACAGCTCTGTTAGGAGCAGAGCCTGAGGGAGCTGGGGCTGTGTGCTGGGAGAAGAGGAGCTGAGAGGTGACCTCAGCAGTGGTTATCAATGTGTGCAGGCTGCCTTAAAGCCCCTGCCAGGCTGGCTTAAAGCCACTATCAGGCTGGGTTAAAGCCTCTACCAGGCTGGATTAAATCCCCTGCCAGGCTGGGTTAAAGCCCCTGCCAGGCTGGCTTAAAGCTCCTGCCAGCCTGGGTTAAAGACCCTACCAGGCTGGGCTAAAACCTGTACCAGGCTGGATTAAATCCCCTGCCAAATTGGGTTAAAGCCCCTGCCAGGCTGCCTTAAAGCCCATGGCAGGATGGATTAAAGCCCCTGCCAGGCTGGGTTAAAGCCCCTGCCAGGCTGGCTTAAAGCCCATGCCAGGACGGATTAAAGCCCCTGCCAGGCTGGGTTAAAGCCCCTGCCAGGCTGGATTAAAGCCCCTGCCAGGATGGGTTAAAATCCCTACCAGGCTGGGTTAAAGCCACTACCAGCCTGGGCTAAAGCTCTTACCAGGCTGGATTAAAGCCTCTGCCAGGCTGGATTAAAGCCCCTACCAGGCTCTAAGGGAATGGTTCCAGTTGTTATTCCTTTCATTCACTTTATTAACTTCATAAGCAGAACCTCTGCTTGCTACCCACAGCTAAAAACTATTACCTTGTGGTTTGTATTCACTTTCCATTGCACTGCCTTGTTAAAAAGGGAGGATTTCTTTTCCTCCCTTACAGCAAAAGACAATTAAATAACCTTTACTATTTCTTGGTGGAAATGCAGGTCCTTTTTCCTCTTTTATTCTTCCTCTCTTCCCTGAAGTAAGATTTTTTGCTGGTTCTCTAAGCACTCTTTCAATTTATCTTCAGTCAAAGTCAAACGTTGTTCCAGGATTGAGACAGTCTGCATGGAGAAGAGAGGAAGCTCAATTTCCTTCTGTGTTACACAGACACTATTCATGTTAAATAAAAGGGGGGAGGAGTCCTGTTCAATCTCTTTATTGATGACCTGGAGCAGGGCATTGAGTCCAGCAGCAGTGAGTTTGCAGATGACACCAAGCTAGAGGCAGCTGTGGAGCTGTTGGAGGGTAGCAGAGCCCTGCAGAGGGACCTGGCCAGGCTGGATGGGTGGGCAGAGGCCAAGGGGATGAGACTGAACAAGGCCAAGGGCAGGGTTCTGCACTTTGGCCACAACAACCCCAAGCAGCACTACAGGCTGGGGACAGAGTGGCTGAGAGCAGCCAGGCAGAGAGGGAGCTGGGGATGCTGGCAGAGAGGAGCTGAAGAGGAGGCAGCAGTGCCCAGGTGGGCAGCAGAGCCAATGGCATCCTGGGCTGGCTCAGGAGCAGTGTGGGCAGCAGGACAAGGGAGGTTCTTCTGCCCCTGTGCTCAGCATTGCTCAGGCCACACCTGGAGTGCTGTGTCNTCCAACCTGGCTGATTCTCTTCTGTTCTATGAGTTAAAAATAGTCTTATTTTCACAGGGAAAAAAAAAAAAAGAATTCTAGGTCCTAAAATATCTTTTCCTTAGCTATTCCACAAGTGTCTTTTACATAGCTTTGTATCTATGGAGATTGTCTGAAGGTTTGGAAATTGTTTTCACCAAAGATTTTCTCCTTGGGCAAATAAAGAGAAACAAATATGAGCACAGATAAATTGCTCTGAAATGCTACACAGGAGCTGCATCAAGATTTCAAAGAGGAATCCAGACACCACTGCTGACCTCAGATGATGGCTTCCAAAAATCACAGACTGGGCTGGGTTGGAAGGGACCTCTAAATGTCATCCAGTCCAACCCTCTCTGCACTAATTGAGGCTGCATCTGGAGTGCTGTGTCCAGTTCTGGGCCCCTCTAGTTCAAGAAGGACCTCAGAGAACTGCTTGAGCGTCCAGCAGAGAGCCACAGAGATGCTGCAGGGAATGGAACAGCTCTGTTAGGAGCAGAGCCTGAGGGAGCTGGGGCTGTGTGCTGGGAGAAGAGGAGCTGAGAGGTGACCTCAGCAGTGGTTATCAATGTGTGCAGGTGAGTGCCAGGAGCTGCAGCCAGGCTCTGCTGGGTGATGCCCAATGCCAGCACAAGGGGCACTGGGGGGGGAGCTGAGGCAGAGGAAGTTGCATGGAAACATGAGGAGGATTTTTCCCCTGTGAGGGTGCCAGAGCCTGGCACAGGCTGCCCAGGGGGGCTGTGGAGTCTCCCTCTCTGCAGATATTCCAACCCCCCCTGGCTGTGTTGCTGTGTGATCTGCTCTGGGTGCTCCTGCTCTGGCAGGGGGCTTGGACTGGCTGAGCTTGGGAGGTGCCTTCCAGCCCCTGTCCCTGATGAGTCTGTGCTTCATCAGGGACATCCTCCACTAGATCAGGTTGCCCAGAGCCCTGTCGAGCCTCACCTTGTATATCTCCAGGCCTGGGGCCACAACCACCTCCCTGGACAACCTGTTGCAGTGTTCCAATTACCCTCATGGTGCAGAACTTGTTCCTTGCTGGATGATCCTTGAGGTCCCTTCCAACCTAAACCATTCTATGATTCTATGATTCCCTAAGAAGCTTCTAGAGGACCCCCAATGTAAGGAAGTGAGAAATAAATGAACTCAGAAAATGAAAAGTTGTTCTGCAAAGGAATCATCACAGAATGAGAGAATTGTTTGGCTTGGAAAAGACCTCCAGGATCACTGAGTTCAGTTATCAACCCAACCCAACCCCACCATGGCCACTAAACCATGGCCCCAAGTGCCATGGCCACACCTTTCTTGAACACCTCCAGCCACGGGGACTCCACCATCTCCCTGGGCAGCCTCTGCCAATCCCTCACCACTCTTGCAGTGAACAAATTCTTCCTCCTCTCCAACCTAACCCTCCCCTGGCACAATTTCAGGCCATTTCCTCTCCTCCTGTCACCTGATCCTAGGCAGCAGAGCCCAACCCCACCTCACAGCAACCTCCTTTCAGGGAGCTGTAGAGAGCAATGAGGTCTCCTCTACACAAAACCTATTCAGAACAACCTCACAGACTTGAACTTTGTGACTCATCAACCTGCTCCCTGCCTTGATTTGCCCACTGCCAGCTATTAGCAGTCCCCACTGCACATCTCAGCCCTCACCTCATACTTACCAGAGTTAAAATGTCCAACTGCTCCACAATGTGCTCCAAAGCTTTGCCCAAGGAGGGGGAGATGTCTGTTTGCTTGTCCACGTCGTGCACAGTTGATTTGCTCTCATCCTCTGACTCTCTTTTTGAACTTGTTGCCAAGTCTGAAGGAGGACACTGCAGATCTTCACTGCTGGCATCATCCTTGAATACAGAATTCATGGAATGCTTTGAGTGGAAGAGACCTTAAAAGGTCATCCAGTCTAAGGCCACTGCAGTCAGGAGAGACACCTACAACTCCATCAGGCTGCCCAGAGCCCTATCCAGCCTGACCTGGAATGTTTTCAGGGATGAGGCTTCTACCACTTCTCTGGGCAGCTCCTGGGCACCATTGGAATGGGCTGCCCAGGGAAGTGGTGGAGTCCTCATCCCTGGAGGTGTTGAAGCCAAGCCTGGCTGGGGCACTTAGTGCCATGGTCTGGTTGCTTGGCCAGGGCTGGGTGCTAGGCTGGGCTGGATGAGCTTGGAGCTCTCTTCCAACTTGCTTGTTTCTATGATGATGAATAGCCTGGATGAGGCACTTAGTGCCATGGTTTGGTTGCTTGGCCAGGGCTGGGTGCTAGGTTGGACTGGATGAGCTTGGAGCTCTCTCCCAGCCTGCTTGATTCCATGATTCTAAGCTTTTCCCTGGTGACAAAGCTGCACCTGCAGAGTGTCCACAAAAAGGCTCCCACAGTGAAAACCTCTTTTGTTAGCTGAGATCTAACAGCTTTGACTGCTAGGAAAGAAAATATCAAGAGGTGATAAGAAACTGAGAGTGTAGTAGAGTCCAAAATTAAACCCAGCAGAGCCAGCACAATTGCTTGAAGGCTGTGCCAAAGAGCCAGATGCTACTATTGGGGGAGGGAATGTGCTCAATATTTCACAGCTTGGAACTGAAATCCCCTGATGATAGCCAGGGGAAAAAAAAAAAAAACTAAACTTTAAACATTTTCCTGTGTAAGAGAGGAAGATTTGTCCCCAGCAGCTGATCAAGGCTTTTTGGTAATCAAATGATCCACCTGTGATGGATAGGGAAGAAAGGTTGGACAAAGACATCAAGAGTTTAAGACACTGAGGGGCTGGAGCATGGCCAGGGAAGGGCAACAAAGCTGGGGAAGGGTCTGGAGAATAGGGCTGGGGAGGAGCAGCTGAGGAAGCTGGGGGGGGAGGTTAGTCTGGAGAAGAGGAGGCTGAGAGAGACCTCATTGCTCTCTACAGCTCCTTCAGAGGAGGTTGCAGTGAGGTGGGGGTTGGGCTCTGCTCCCTAGGATCAGGTGATAAAAGGAGAGGAAATGGCCTGAAATTGTGCCAGGGGAGGGTTAGGTTGGAGAGGAGGAAGAATTTGTTTGCTGTAAGAGTGGTCAGGGACTGGAAGAGGCTGCCCAGGGAGGTGGTGGAAATCACAGAATGGGCTGGGCTGGAAGGGACCTCTGAAGGTCGAGTCCAACCTCCCCTGCAGTCAGCAGGGACATCCTCCACGAGATTAGGCTGCCCAGAGCCCTGTTGAGCCTAACCTTGAATATCTCTAGGGAAGGGGTCTCAGTTACTTCCCTGGACAACCTGTTTCAGTGCTCCACCACCCTCCTAGTAAAGAACTTGTTCCTATCATCCAATCTTACTCTGCTCTTCTCTAGTTTGAAGCCATTGCTCCTCGTCCTACCACTGCAGGTCTTTGCAAACAGTCTCTCTCCATCCCTCTTGCAGTCTCCTTCAGGTACTGGAGTCCATCCTCCATCCCTCCTGTAGCCTCCTTTTGGTACCACAGTCCCCATCCCTGGAGGTGTTCAAGAAATGTGTGGCCATGGCACTCTGGGACATGGCTTAATGGCCATGGTGGGGTTGTGTTGATGGCTGGACTGGATCTTGGAGGTCTTTTCCAACCCAAACACTTCTCTGATTCCATGAACCTTGTCTGAAAGAGTCAGGCACCATCAGCCCATCTAAGCATTCCCCTGCTGTGTTTAAGGGTGGTTTGGATGTGGTGCTCAGGGCTGTGGTTTAAGGTGAATCCTGTAGAGTAGGGTTCTAGGTTGGACTTGGTGATAACCCTGGCTGTGTTTCAGGGGGGTTTGGATGTGGTGCTTAGGGAGATGGTTTAAGGTGAATCCTGTAGAGCAGGGTTCTAGGTTGGACTTGGGGATAACCCTGGCTGTGTTTCAGGGTGGTTTGGATGGGGTGCTTAGGGAGATGGTTTAAGTTGAATGTTGTGGAGCAGGATTCTAGGTTGGACTTGGGCCTAAACCTTGATCTGTTTCAGGGTGGTTTGGATGTGGTGTTTAGGGCTGTGGTTTAAGGTGAATCTTGTAGAGTAGGGTTCTAGGATGGACTTGGTGATCCTGAAGGGCTTTGCCAACCTGTTCTGTGATTCTGATTCTCAATCCCTCTCATCATGCAAGCTCAGAATTAAGAGTCCTTTGAGTACTAAAATGTGCCAAGCTGGTGCCCCTGCATGAAAAAAAAAACAAAAAGGCTGAAAAGAGAGCCAGGGAGCTACTGGATGCTAACTTCATTAACTTTCATTAAGCTAAATGAGTCTCAAATGGCACTGAGATCAGTAGTAAATCATCACCCAGGTCAGCAGGAAGCTCGTTCCAGACTGACAACCCAAGCGACAGAAACACTTCTCTCTCCTTGCTCTAGCAGTAATTTCCTGTGTGAAAGGCTGGCTGCTGGTTGCTGCATTCCTCAGGGGACAGGCTCTTCTCAGAGGATGTTCCTCTTCCCCAGGAAGAGGAAGGAAGCAGTTTGTTGGTGGCTGTGTGGGCTGACAGCCCAGGAGGGCATTTTCAGCGTGCCACACAATCAGCTGTGAAAACTCAGCAGCCAGCTTTAGGATCCCAGCCCAAGAGGGCTGGGGTAGGGCTGGAAAAAACACTGCTTGGACAGCCAAGGTCAGAGTGGACATTTAGGGCAGCTCAGGAAGCTGAAACAGAAATCAAACCTGCAGCTTCCAGCCCTCCCATTCCCAGGAATGTGCTGATTTGCTGAAGGAACAGCACAGATGCAGATCGACCTGAAAAGCATTCAGAGGTTCAGGGAATGTTTGGGTTGGAAGAGACCTTAAAGATCATCCAGCTCCAACCCCCCTGTCATGGGCAGGGACACCTCCCCTGCTGAAGGATTCTATGAACCTTAGAATCACAGAATCAAGCAGGCTGGGAGAGAGCTCCAAGCTCAGCCAGCCCAACCTAGCACCCAGCCCTGCCCAAGCAACCAGACCATGGCACTAAGTGCCCCAGCCAGGATTGGCTTCAACACCTCCAGCCATGGGCACTCCACCACCTCCCTGGGCAGCCCATTCCAATGCCAATCACTCTCTCTGACAACAACTTCCTCCTAACATCCAGCCTAGACCTGCCCTGGCACAGCTTGAGGCTGTGTCCCCTTCTTCTGTCCCTGGCTGCCTGGCAGCAGAGCCCAACCCCAGCTGGCTACAGCCTCCCTGCAGGGAGCTGCAGACAGCAATGAGCTCTGCCCTGAGCCTCCTCTGCTGCAGGCTGCACACCCCCAGCTCCCTCAGCCTCTCCTCACAGGGCTGTGCTCCAGGCCCCTCCCCAGCCTTGCTGCCCTTCTCTCAACACCTTCCAGCACCTCAACATCTCTCTGCAATGGAGGAGCCCAGAACTGGACACAGCACTCCAGGTGTGTCCTGAGCAGTGCTGAGCACAGGGGCAGAAGAACCTCCCTTGTCCTGCTGCCCACACTGCTCCTGAGCCAGCCCAGGATGCCATTGGCTCTGCTGCCCACCTGGGCACCGCTGCCTCATCTTCAGCTCCTCTCTCCCAGCACCCCCAGCTCCCTCTCTGCCTGGCTGCTCTCCAGCCATTCTGTACTGGAACTACTCTGTAGCAGTCCTACTGTAAATGAACAATAGCCCTGGGCTTGTTTTCAATGTCAAGTGGCACTGGAAGAGAAAGAACAGCAAACATCTCCCAGCCAGCGCTGCCGTTGCGACTTCCAGATTACAGCAGACGCTGCTTTGCTTCCTCCAAATCCTGTTTACAGGAGCAAGGTCAGGTGATGGAACATTTCACAGCCTCTACTGTGATTTATTTTTTTGCTGCTGTCAGTAAGGGAAAAAAAAAATAAGCCACCAAACCCCACAAACCTACCCAAGACATCATCAACTTTCCTGTGTTCCCAGCAGCTTATCAGGAACCGGAGGTGACCGATGGATTTCCTTGCAGCCTGGCAAATAAAACCCCAACCTCCCTCTCAGCTGAGAAGTGAAAATGCACTGCATGAAACAAGAGCAAAAGAGTCCCAAAGGGGAAGAAAGAAGGTTCCCACCCTGAAACACAGCCAGGCTGGGGGACTCCACCACCTCCTTGGACAGCTCATTCCAGTCCCTGGCCGCTCTCAACATAGAATCATAGTCAGGGTTGGAAGGGACCACAAGGATCAGGCAGTTCCAACCTCCCTGCCATGGGCAGGGACACCCTACCCTAGAGCAGGCTGCCCACAGCCTCAGCCAGACTGGCCTTAAACACCTCCAGCACACTGCTGGTTCACACTCAGCTGCCTGGGCACACTGGTGGTTTATATTCAACTGCCTGGGCACACTGCTGGCTCACACTCAGCTGCCTGGGCACACTGCTGGCTCACACTCAGCCACCTGGGCACCCTGCTGGCTCACACTCAGCTGCCTAATTTCCTAATACCCCTCAAAGTACTGTGTCCAGTTCTGGGCCCCCCAGTTTCAGAGGGACATTGAGATGCTTGAGCGTGTCCAGAGAAGGGCAACGAGGCTGGGGAGAGGCCTCGAGCACAGCCCTACGAGGAGAGGCTGAGGGAGCTGGGATTGGTTAGCCTGGAGAAGAGGAGGCTCAGGGCAGACCTTATTGCTGTCTACAGCTACCTGAGGGGTGGCTGTGGCCAGGGGGAGGTTGCTCTCTTCTCTCAGGCAGCCAGCACCAGAACAAGAGGACACAGCCTCAAGCTGTGCCAGGGGAAGTTTAGGCTCGAGGTGAGGAGAAAGTTCTTCACTCAGAGAGTCATTGGCCACTGGAATGGGCTGCCCAGGGAGGTGGTGGAGTCGCCGTTCCTGGAGCTGTTCAAGGCAGGATTGGACGTGGCACTTGGTGCCATGGTCTGGCCTTGAGCTCTGTGGTAAAGGGTTGGACTTGATGATCTGTGAGGTCTCTTCCAACCTTGGTGATACTGTGAGACTGTAAAGCAGAGGTTCTTCTTCTGCTCCCCTTGTTGGCCCACACCTATCTACTAACCCTTCAGCCACACAAACTCTTGTCATGGTTGAAGTTGCTCAGGGTGCAATTTATGCCTTTCTAGGGAGAGATCCAAAGCTGAAAAGAGAACTCCTCCTTTCCCCCTAACTGCAGAAGAGGCTGTTTTTGAAGATTCCATACCAGGAGAGCATATTCCTCCTCCTACGACACTACCGTTCGAGTGCTGCCTTCCTTTTCCTCCCACATGCCATACCAGTGTCATGTGAAAAGCTGATACAAGGAGGATCTAATCCTATGATTCTGTCTTAATAAAAAAAGAACAACCAACCACAAAGAAAAGAACCACCACTTTTTTTTTCTCCCTAACCCCTCTTAGAGAACTCAGTGCCTTAAAAGGAGAAAGGGAACGAGCTGAGGGAGCTGGCACTGTTCAACGCGGAGAAGGGAAGGCTCTGGGGAGACCTCAGAGCAGCCTTCCAGTACCTGAAGTGGGCTAAAAGAAAGCCAGCAAGGGACTTGTTCACAAGGGCTTCTAGGGGTGAGTGGGAATGGTTTTGAGCTGGAAGAAGGGAGATTGAGGCTGGAGATTAGGAAGAAATTCTTTGCAGTGAGGGTGGTGAGACACTGGCACAGGTTGCCCAGGGAGGTTGTGGATGTCCCCTCTCTGGAGGTGTCCCAGGCCAGGTTGGATGAGGTCTTATAGAATCACAGAATCATTCAGGTTGGAAGAGGCCTCCGAGCTCATACAGTCCAACCTGTCAGCCAACCCTGTACAATCAACCAGACCATGGTACTAAGTGCCCCAGCCAGGCTTTTGAATCAGAGAATCACGCAGGTTGGAAGAGACCTCCAAGCTCAGCCAGTCCAACCTAGCACCCAGCCCTGTCCAGCCAACCAGACCATGGCACTAAGTGCCTCATCCAGGCTTTTGAATCATAGAATCATAGAATCAAGCAGGTTGGAAGAGACTTCCAAGCTCATTCAATCCAACCTAGCACTCAGCCCTGGCCAATCAACATAGAATCATAGAATCAAGCATGTTGGAAGAGACCTCCAAGCTCATCCAGCCCAACCTAGCACCCAGCCCTGGCCAAGCAACCAGACCATGGCACTAAGTCCCCCAGCCAGGCTTGGCTTCAACACCTCCAGGGACAGTGACACCACCACTTGAGCAAGATGCTCAACAGACATTTCTGGCTGCTCAGACTGGAGATGAGGAAGAAATTATTTGCAGTCAGGGTGGTGAGAGACTGGAACAGGCTGCCCAGGGAGGTTGTGATGCCTCACTGGAGGTATTCAAGGTTGGATGAGGCATTGAGCAATCTGCTCTAGTGTGAGGTGTCCCTGCTTATGGTAGTGAGGTTGGAACTGGATGATCTTGAAGGTCCTTTCCAACCCAATCCACTCTGTGGTTCTGTAAACTTCTCCAGTTTCATTGCTCAATAAGATCAAGCCAAGAAGGCCAACAGCATCCTGGCCTGCACCAGGAATAGTGTGGCTAGGTCCAGGGATGTGATTGTTCCCCAGGAGTCAGCAGTGGGGAGGCCACTCCTTGATGCTGAGTTGTTTGGGGCCCCTCACTACAAGAAGTGTAGGATAAGAGGCCTCGAGGTGTGCCAGGGGAGCCTCAGGGTGGACATTAGGTCATGGAAGAGTTGGGGCTGCTCAGGCTGGAGAAAAGAAGGCTCCAGGAAGAACTCAGAGCAAGCTTCCAGTACCTGAAGAGGGCTACAGGAGAACTGGGAAGGGGCTTTTGACCAGGGCTGGCAGTGATAGGGCAGAGGGCAATGGATTGAAGCTGGAAGAGTGGAGATTTAGACTGGAGATGAGGAAGAAATTCTTTGCAGTCAGGGTGGTGAGACACTGGCACAGGTTGCCCAGGGAGGTTGTGGATGTCCCCTTCCTGAAGGTGTTCAAGGCCAGGCTGAATGAGGCTTTGAGCAACCTGGGCTAGTGTGAGGTGTCCCTGCCCATGGCAGAGGGGTTGGAATTGGAGGATCTTTAAGGTCCCTTCCAACCCAAACCATTCTATGATTCATCTTCAGGTTTCCCATAGTTTGTAAAGCAACAAGAACTGTATGAGAGCAAGGCCCAGATTCGAACAGCAATGTTCAGTTATAATTAGTCTGGGCTTCTAATTAGAGTTCCTGCTTAGTATGGTGTTAAAATTACTGCTAACTTTAATCTCCCACTGCCAGCAACGTGAAAGCTTTGCTCTTACACCATCTCCTGGTTAGACTGGGGAACTGAGCAAGAAAGCTTCAAGTGACAAGTTAGGGTTCGTGGAATCACAGAAGGGACCTTAACGATCACCTAATTCCAACCCCTCTACCATAGGCAGGGACACCTCACACTAGAGCAGGTTGCTCAAGGCATCATCCAACCTGGTCCTGAACAACTCCAGGGAGGTTGTGGAGCACAGAAGCACAGAATGTGATCTTTGATCACATTCTGTGCTTCTGTGCTCCACAACCTCCCTGGGAAACCTATGCCAGTGTCTCACCACCCTCAACCTGTGCCAGTGTCTCACCACCCTCAACCTCTGCCAGTGTCTCACCACCCTCAACCTCTGCCGGTGTCTCACCAGCCTCACTGCAAAGAATTTCTTCCTCACCTCCAGTCTGAGCAGGCAGAAGGGTGTTAAAACCTGTGTTATTGAGACAGACAGATCACATTTCCCACAGCTTCTTGGTTTCATCTATTGCAGAGGTTTCACAGAACGTTAGGGGCTGGAAGGGATCTCTTGGGATCATCCAGTCCAACCCCCTGGCAGAGCAGGAGCCCCTTTCCTCTTGCTTTGCTTTTTGTTACAGTCCACTTCTCATTATGATTGTTTTTCTTAGCTCCCTTCTCCACCTCCCTCCTTTCCTCTCCATCTTCCTCTTTCCCCCATCTTCCTCTTTTCCTATCCACCTCCTTCCTTCCCTCTCCATCTTCCTCTTTCTCCCCATCTTCCTCTTTTCCTGTCCATCTTCCTCTTTTCCCCCATCTCTTTCCTTCCATCCATCTTCCTCCTTTCCTCTCCATCTCCTTTCTTTGCTCTCCATCTCCTTCCTTTCCACCTTCCCCTTTATCCTGATCTTCCTCCTTTCCTCTTCACCTCCTTACTTTCCTGTCCATCTTCCTCTTTCCCCCCATCTTTCTCCTTCACATCTTTCTCCTTTCCTGTCCATCTTCCTCTTTTCCCCCATCTTCCTCTTTTCCTCTCCACCTCCTTCTTTTCCTCTCCATCTTCCTCTTTCCCTCTATCTTCATTTCCTATCCATCTCCTTCCTTTCCTCTCCATCTTCCTCTTTCCCCCTATCTTCTTCCTTTCCTCTCCACTTCCTTCCTTTCCTCTCCATCTTCATCTTCCATCCTCCGTATTCCTGCTTTCCTCTCCACCTCCTTCCTTTCTTCTCCATCTTCCTCTTTCTCCCATCTTCCTCCTTTCCTCTCCACCTCCTTCCTTTCCTCTCCATCTTCCTCTTTCCCCATCTTCCTCCTTTCCTCTCCATCTTCCTCTTTCCCCCCATCTTTCTCCTTTCCTCTCCATCTTCTTCTTTCGCCCATCTTTCTCCTTTCCTCTTCACCTCCTCCCTTTCCTCTCCATCTTCCTCTTTCCCCCATGTTCCTCCTTCCCTTTCCATCTAGTTCCTCTCCTCCTTCCCACCTAAAGACAACTCACCTGAGCACTGAAAGATGAAGAGGCTCTGATCTCTATGACAGGTGGTTCAAGTGTTTGTGTGTTGGTCACATCCAATGTAGGGTTGACCTGTTCAGAAAACAATGAGTGCATTACTGTTTCAGCATCAGCAGAGATACAGCAGTGAAATAAAGAGGACTCTCTGCTCCATTAAGGCATTCATTCACTGCAGGAATTCACTACACCAATTCTCTACATTCACTACATTAATTCACTGAGGATTTAATTCACTAAGCCTTCAAAAATTGTGAAAATAAAGAATCACAGAATCCAGCAGGTTGGAAGAGAGCTCCAAGCTCAGCCAGCCCAACCTAGCACCCAGCCCTGCCCAACCAACCAGACCATGGCACTAAGTGCCCCAGCCAGGCTTGGCTTCAACACCTCCAGGCACAGTGACTCCACCACCTCCCTGGGCAGCCCATTCCAATGCCAATCACTCTCTCTAACAACAACTTCCTCCTAACATCCAGCCTAGACCTCCCCTGGCACAGCTTGGAAAAGTCTGGGTTGCAAAGGCCCTTCAGGATCATTCCAGTTTCAACTCCCTTGCCATAGGCAGGGGCACCCAGCCCAGGTTGCTCAAGGCTTCATCCAACCTGGCCTTGACCACCTCCAGGGAGGGAGCATTCAAGACCTTCCTGGGCAACCTGTGCCAGTGTCTCACCGCCCTCATTGGAAACGATTTCCTCTTCATCTCCAGCCCAGTTTAAGCCTAGCTATATCCAGTCTGGAAAAGAGATCTCCCCACCCTTCACTTCTTCCATGTGACACATTGGTGGTGTAAGAAAAAGCTAAGAATCAATTAAAAAATCAATAATCAATAAAAGCAAAGAGGAAGGTTGAAATTCCTCACAAAATATATCCAAGGAAAGTGATGGAACTCACTCTAAAATAGTCTCTCCAACCATCCAAAGAGAACTTTAGCTTCCAATGTAGCTAAACACTGAGCTTTACTGGAGCCTTCAACCCAAACAGGTCACATCCTCTTATTTCTACTTCTATTCTGCCACCTAGAGTAAATTTGCATCCCCTTCAGCTAGGAGAATACAACAAATGGCACTGAACACATTAATGATGAAGCTAAAAAGTAGCTTTTCACACTCTACACATCTTAATAGGTTCAAATCTCAGTGCTGTGTTTTGAAAGGAAACTTATTTCTGCCTTCCATCTGCTTTCAAAAGGCCTCCAGGATGTGAAAAGGTAATGAGAGATGAAAAGTTAGTGATGGGCACAGCAAATTCATCAGCACAACTTAGTAAATGGAATGAATTCTGCTCTGAGTGTTTGTTTCAATTAATATTGCACTAAAATTTCAGCAGGGGATCAAAGATGCTATTTGCAAAATAAAATGTACCAAAAGAGGCCAAAATTTCCTTAGGACAAATGACAAAGCTCTAAAGTCCTTTTCACTGCTGGTGGAGCCAGAAGCCTTTAAATTGCTATAAATGTTGCAGCCATGGAAAACATCCAAATAGTAGGTTAGGGGATTGAGCATTTCTTGACATTCAGCCATTAAATTTCCTTGATGTGTGCTTTCTCCACTTAGCAATGATTCTGCAGAGCTTCTCAGAGCAGGAAGACACCAAAAAAGAAAACTAAGCCAACTTCAAAAAGGTCCTAACCCAGTCCCAAAAAACATGACCCAAAAAAGCCCCTCAGAGCAACTCAAAAAGCAATCCAAAAAGCCCTCCCAAAGCTACCCAAAATATCCCCCCAAAGTAGCCCAAAAAAGACCTCCAAAACTCCTGAAAATACCCCCAAAAGTAACCCAAAAAAGCCCCCCAAAGATATTCAAAATACCCCCCAAAGCAACCCAAAAAGACTCCCAAAGCTACCCAAAAATCCCCTCAAAATGACCCAAAAAAAGCCTCCCAAAGCAACCCAAAAAAGCCCCCCAAAGCTACCCAAAATATCCCCCCAAAGCAACCCAAAAAA
>WAAF01015555.1:28554-39153 GCA_013400475.1 Tricholaema leucomelas | reverse complement strand
TCTCCAGGCTGCAGAGCCCCAACTCTCTCAGCCTGTCCTCAGAGCAGAGCTGCTGCAGCCCTCTCAGCATCTTGGTGGCCTCCTCTGCACTGCCTCCAACACTTCCATGTCCTGCTTGTGTTGGGGGCTCCAGAACTGCACTTAGGACTGCAGGTGGGGTCTGAGGAGAGCAAAGCCAAGGGGCAGAATCCCCTCCCTTGCCCTGCTGCCCACACTGCTCTTGCTGCAGCCCAGCACAGGGTTGCTGTCTGGGCTGCATGTGCACACTGCAGGCTCATATTGAACTTCTCATCACCCCAGACCCCCACGGCCTGTTCCTCAGGGCTGCTCTCAGCCATCCATGCATCTTTTCAATCCCTCTTGGGAGAGACACAAACACTGCACAGGGATGAAAATTCCCAGCCAGCATCCCCCCACTCACATGCAAGGAATCCAGAGCCTGACAGTGCGGTCTCGAGAAGCTGAAGCCAGCAGCTGCCCATCTGGGGAGAACTGGACACTGCTCACTGCTTCCTCATGGCCTACAAATCTGTAGGCTCTGGACTGTGCCTTCAGCTTCCACACCATAAGAAGGCCATCCAAGGAGGAGGTAGCTGGCAAGAAAGAAGAGATATTATCAGTCAGAAGTAATGATTCTCTAGCTTTGGGTTCATCAGTGACCTTACTCTGCAAATCTCAGTGTGATATGGTCACAGGTGAGAGTCACAACACAAATACTTCACAGTGTTTTCTACTTGGGAATTGAACCTTCTGTCAAGGCACCCAGTCTGGAATTCTAAGCACAGTGAACAAACTCATAGAATGGTAGAGTTGGCAGAGGGATGAGACTTGGAAGTTTTCCAGGGGTTCCTTTCAGAGCAAGGTCATCTACACAAGGACACACAGGAACACATCCAGGTTGCTTTTAAGTGTCTCCAGAGATGGAGACTCCACCACCTCTCTGAGCAGCCTGCTCCAGCACACTTCAATTCAAGAAGTTCCTCCTTCTTCTGTTCAAGTTTGTGCCCATAATCCCTTGTCCTGTCACTGGGCACCACTGAACAAAGCCTGGTCCCAACCTCCTGACCTCCACCTTTTAAACATTGATCAGCACTGATGAGATCCTCCACTCCAGCCAGAGCTTTTTAGTCTGAAACCCTGCAAATTCTCTGTCTTTGCTCACCAGAGATAAGCTGCAGTCTCCTCAGCACCTCTGTAGCCTCTGCTGTACCCTCTCCCTGTCCTTCTTGAGCCAGGAAGCCCAGAACTGGACACAATACTCCAAACGTGGCTTCAGCAGGGCAGAGCAGAGGAGGAAGAAGAGCCCAGAGGAGATTTCTAAAGAACTTTTACTAACACTTCTAAGTTGAATCTCTGGGCAGGTGAGAGAAATGAAGAGAGCCAGCATACTACCAACATTTAATTAGCATCCTGAAGTTTATTTGCTCAGAAGAAACCCCAAAGCCCTCCTCTATTTATTCAGTGTTAAGATTACATTCAGTCTCTTTTAAGTCACTTCAAGTCAGTAGTTTCAAATATATACAACATTCCCTACCTTTGCAAACTCAGGACAGGGGAAAACAAAACCAATACCTGTCAGAGCTTCAGATTTTCCAGACATCTGCACATCCTGAGCACCAACTGGGTGGGAATCTTGCTTTAGGATTGCTGTAACTCAGTTTGAAACTAAAGGAATTAGAAGTGGAAAGGTTTTTCCTTTCTTTCCTTTTCTTTGTCCTTCTCTAGCTGTGACTCCTCCCCATCTCCCAACATTTTTATTCCCACTGGGATCCAAACTAAAGAAATTGGAAATAGGACAAGGATTTTTGCTTCCTCTTCTTCTTTCTCCTTCTCTAGCTCTGCCTCCTTCCCATCTCCCAACCTTTTTATTCCCATTGGGATCCAAACTGAAGGAATTGGCAACAGGAAAAGGTTTTTTGCTTCCTCTTCTTCTTTCTCCTTCTCTAGCTCTGCCTCCTTCCCATCTCCCAACCTTTTTATTCTCATTGGGATTCAAACTGAAGGAATTGGAAATAGGAAAAGGCTTTTTGCTTCCGCTTCTTCTATCTCCTTCTCTAGCTCTGACTCCTTCCCATCTCCCAACCTTTTTATTCCTGTTGGGATCAAAACTAATGGAGTCAGAAAGCTTTTTTCTCTCTTTTGCCTTCTCTAGCTCTGCTTCCTTCCCATCTCTCAACCTTTTTTATCCCATTGGGATCCCAACTAAAAGGAACTGGAAGCAGAGAGGATTTTTCCCCTTGTTTCTCCTTCTCTAGCTCTGCTTCCTCTCCATCTCCTCACTTCTTTATTCCCATTGGGATACAGACTAAAAGACTTGGGAATGGAAAGGGTTTTTTGATTTCTCCTCTAGCTCTGCCTCCTTCCCATCTCCCAACCATTTTATTCCCATTGGGATCCAAACTGAACGAATTGGAAATAGGAAAAGGTTTTTTTGCTTCCTCTTCTATCTCCTTCTCTAGCTCTGACTCCATCCCATCTCTCAACCTTTTTTATCCCACTGGGATCTCAACTAAGAGGAACTGGAAACAGAGAGGATTTTTCCCCTTGTTTCTCCTTCTCTAGCTCTGCTTCCTCTCCATCTTCTCACTTCTTTATTCCCATTGGGATACAGACTAAAGGAATTGGAAAGGGTTTTTTGATTTCTCCTCTAGCTCTGCCTCCTCCCCATCTCCCAACCTTCTTTTTTCCTTCACACTGGGAAGAATTATTTCACTGTCCTTTATTTCAATGTTATTTGTTTCCTTAGGGCCAGGTTATTTCCTTTCACCTTTTAAGTAACCACAAAACTAGACTGAGGAGGCTCACACAAAGAGAGAGCTTTAAAGAGAGGTTCACTTATTGCTTCAATAGATAAGGAACACTTTCAATGTCAGTTTTAACATGAAGGTAGTTTGGGTTTTGTTTTCCCATGAAAGGTAGGGTTGGGTTGGTTTTTTTGCCTAAAAAAGGTGAAGTGTATCAAAGTTGCATAGTCTACATTTTAACCCCCCCTCACCCAAGGAAGAATTGCAGAGACAATTTATGCTCTGCCATGCAGGAGAAACCAGCTCTTTTTGCTGTCATTTCTATTGGCTGCAATAACCTACAGTAAGCTTTTCACACACCCAAACCTCCCCTTTCTCTGTAATTTATTGCCCTGATATGGCTGCCTTTGAAAACTTGATAAATGGTTTCTGACTTCTAATTCCTTGCTGCAGAGTGGAATGGAATTTTTCAGGACTGTCTCCCTTATACAGTAAAGAAATTCCCTTGTAAAGAGAGAAAAGAAAAAAAGCTGTAAATCAACTTCAGGGGGGAAGGAAGGTTAAAAGAACCCCAAACAAATTAGATTCATAGAATGGTTTAGGTTGGAAGGGACCTTGAAGATCATCTAATTCCAACTCTCCTAGCACTGGCAGGCAGTAAGTTAAGAGATTTAAACCCACCCATGCCACACATTTGTAGAGTGATTCAATGCCACATCTGCAGCTCCACAATTGTTTTATGTCCTTGTTTCCCTTCTACATCTGCCTCCTTCCATGCAAACTTGAAGACTCAAGAGCAAGACTCCATTCAGTCTTGCTTTTTGGCAAATCTTCACTTATTTCAAGGCTCACTTGCTCCCTTAGGCTGCCCAGGGAGGTGATGGAGTTGCTGTCCCTGGAGATGTTCCAGCAAAGCCTGGGTGAGGCATTTAGTGCCATGGTCTGGTTGACTGGCTAGGGCTGGGGGCCAGGTTGGGCTGGATGGGCTTGGAGGTCTCTTCCAACCTGCTTGATTCTATGATTCTAAAACCCACAAGTCCCAAGAGAAGATTCTTTTTCCCCCAGCACATCCACTGCCTGCCACCACACTCAAAACTCACCAGTGACATGTTTCAACCATCAAGAGTCCTCAAAACTCAGCATAAGAAGATACAGAAAGCATTTTAAAGCTGTTCTATGAAGCCCCTAATCAATCCACTTTGGCTTCCATCAAGCTGCCCTTTGCCTTTTCAACTCCTTACTTGAGGAACTTCAACTTCCCAACCTTGCCTGAGGTGTCCTATGGTACCATCATAAGCAGACAGAGGCAGCTGATGCTGCATGATTTCAAAAGTCTACTTAGGGCCAATGTGTGCCAAATTGTTGCCAGAATACATCATGCAAAACAAACTAGGCCACATTTTCCTCTCTACTTCCTCTCCCCTGCAAATGGAAAGATGGTAGAGGTGACACAAGCTGTGGCCCTATGATGCTGAGCTTAGAGTGGAAAAACTCACACAGAAGCAACAGATGTGAAATTTGGAGCTAAAAACCAGCAGCAGCTCAGGCGGTCCTCAGCTTTGTTTCCTCCTCTATCACCTTTAAACAGAATCCTTATTTGCAGCCATGCCCATTTCTGTGGTACTGCCAAATGTCCTTGATTCCACTGCTACCACATTCCTGACTCACCCTCAGGAGAGAAGTTTTCCAGAACAGGTACAAAGACTGCAGAGCAGCTCCAAAATCCAGCTACAAACCCCCTTCCTCTTCTTCAGTGCTGCCACCTTGAACCACCCCTAAGAGCATGGAAATTCCTTGGACTCTGGAGATGCAAGGCTTAAGATTCACCTTTCTGCATCGACCTTGACCCAAGCACACACTACTGTAGCATCACTTGGGGGGTTAGGTACACATCTCCTAATCGTCTGCGACATAAATCACTTCATTCAAGAACCCAAATTTTTACTGCTCCAGGCACATTTTCCTCCCTTCTTCCTTCTGCCACTCCTTTGCTCCCTTCCCTTCTTACTTCAGGTCCTTTGCTCCCCTCCCTTCTTACTGCCAGTCCTTTGGTCCCCTCCCTTCTTACTGCCAGTCCTTTGCTCCCCTCCCTCCTTCCTTCTGCCAGTCTTTTGCTCCCTTCCCTTCTTGCTTCAGGTCCTTTGCTACCCTCCCTTCTTACTGCCAGTCCTTTGCTTTCCTCCTTTCTTCAAGCCCTTCTTTTTTCCTTCTTTAACTCACAACTCTTTACTTTCAGGTAAGATTATCCTGCAGGTTTCACACACGTACTAATAATTTAAAAGAGGAGGGGGGGGGGGGGGGGGGGGGGGAAAGAAAAGAGTAATCCCTCCTCAGTCCACTCAAAAGCCTTTGCTTTACCCTAACAATCAGGACAGCAACTAAGTGTAGGAAAACAACAGACTCAAATTGTACAAAAATAAAAGAGGCCTCAGATCAACCTGTAACATTTTAGCAACTAACCCCCAGCTGCTTTCCACACAGTCAGTGTTTCACAAACTAACCCTCTCCACCCCCCCGTAGTTACTCCTCCTGTCCCAAGTTCACCGCAGCAGACGCGGTTTCTACGCCACCACAGGCGCATCCAAAAGACACTCAGTCGGATGTCACCATCTGTTCCCACACGTGGAAGCCTCGGAGATGCCAGCCCCGCTCAAGGCTCCTCCTTGCAGCCAGCAGTGATTTTATTTCTCAAACTTCCAGATCTGATTTTTATCTCCAGGCTCACAAGTCCTCATCTGCACATCAGCACGCCCCTGGGCCGTGCGATAAGCGGTGAGGCACTTCCCCGAGTGAGGGTGATAAATGGTCCCATCTTCTTTGAAATGCCAGATAATGACTTCTGGGAGAGGAGCTCCATCTTTTGGGCAGCTCCTCATACCTACGAAGTCTTCGTTCTCGGGGACCTCGGCGCACAGCTCGGTTACAGAGTTAAATCTGATCTCCTTATTTGACGTGTACTCGAAAAACTGATTGCCTCCTTGGCCGTGACATCCAAAAAGAGAGAGGTGAGCCCCGGTGGGATGATGCTCCGGCAAGACATAGTCCAGGCACTCCGAAGCGATCCCCGCGCTGCGGATAGCGCCGTGCCAACCGGGACGATCCTCCGGGACGTGCAGCTCAGCGAAGATGTTCTTCAGGTACCAGCTAAAACTCCTGCATTTCAACCTTTCCCTTAGGATCTTCCTTTCGGAAATATCCCCATAGTTCTCCTTCCTAGCGGAAGGGTTCCTGTTGTAGAAATGCTCTTTGTACTCATCCATCCAGACCTCGGCCGCCCGCGCCGTGTTCTGCAGGAAGTTGGGCCTGGCGTAGGGCGCACGCTTGGGGAAGACGTGGCCCACGTGGGAGCAAGGATGGATCTCCAACATGCCCCCGCACTGCCAAACCCTAAAGGACAGCTCCAAGTTCTCCCCTCCCCACACGTCCATCCCCGTGTCGTAAGTCCCGAGGTACTCAAAGTACTTCTTGCTGACGGCAAACAAGCCCCCGGCCATGGTCGGGGATCGGATGGGGTCGGTTTCGGCCCTGCGCCGGAGGCGTTCGTGTTTGGGCACCGAGTGCCACTGGAAGGTCAGGCGCCAGTCGAAGCCCCCGATCATAGGCTCCGCCGTTTGCATGTAGTACTCGAACGTCTTCCAGTCGATGGTGTCGATGACAGGGCAAACGATAACGCTCTGGTTCTCAGCGATCCTCTCCAGCAGCGGTTCCAGCCAGCCAGAGACGCACTCGCAGTGACAATCGAGAAAGGTGAGGACGTCCCCGGTGGCGAAGGTGGCACCGATCAAGCGCGCGCGGACCAACCCCTCTCGCTTGTTGGTCCTTATCAAGCGAACCCTTTTCAGGCCGCTGATGTACTTCTCCAGATCGGCCTTCAAATAGACTTTATCGCTCAAGTCATCCACCAGGATGATTTCCTTGAGGAGTACCGAAGGAGACGTTTCCAGAACGCTGTGCACGGTCCTCAGCAAGGTCGACCAAGCTTCGTTGTAGAAAGCGATGACGACAGAGGTGGTGGGCAACCTCCTGTAGTCGTAGGACTTGGCTTTACAACTGCTCAGGCGGTTGTCTTCGATGTGCCGGTGGAGAGAGATCTTGTCGCTCAAATAAATGTTAATTGCATACTTCTCGATGAGTTCTTCTTCCTGTTTCTTCTCCTCAGGGCTCAGCTGCAGGCGAGAGGCTTTGCCCCATTCTCCTGGGGCAGAAGGATCTGGAGGGGACTTGGTATAAACCGGACGGGCCAAATCCAAGGTTGCTTCTGCTCCGCCAGAGAAGTGCCTGTCCCATTTTCCCTTGGTGATGCTCTCCCCTGCGAGGGAGGCACCCAAGGAAGAAACTGACAGCTCCACCACGAAGTAAGCGACGGTCAAGAAGCCGAGAAACACGCAGCTTTTGCGGATCCACGTCCATCTTCTCGCCAGACGGATCCTCATCGCAGGCGGTTAAAAGCCTCCCCCTTCTGCCGCTGCTGGACCCCTCTCGTCTCCCCCAGACTCCCGGCTGCGGATTCGGGCGGCCGGCCGAGCTCTCAGCCCGTCCCTCGGCGGCGGGGCCGGGGTTTCCCAGGTTTGCAGGGTGAGCAGCACGGAGGCAGCCTCCGGCCCCGGCGTTCCCCTCACTTACTTCCTCCTCCTCCTCCTCCTCCTCCTCTCCGGTGGCGGGACAAACCCCTCCTCCCGCGGCGTGGTTTGCTCAAAAAGTTGTCGCTTAAGAAAGGGGCAGAGACTGCTCGGCCCGCCCGGCCGGCGCGGGAGTCCGCCCCGCCTCCGCGCCCGGACCTGCGTCCGGACCCGCCCGCCACTGGCGGAGGGAGGTTGGGAAGCAACGAACCAGCCCCGCCCGGAAAGCAAACGGAGGCCGGCCCGGCCCCCGCCGCGGGCCCCCTGCACTCACCCAGCCCCGCGGCATCTGCGTTGAAAGCGACACCCGTCACCGCCGCTCGGTGGCCTCGGAAAGACCGGATCAAGACGGGGTCCTCCTGGGGGAAAGAGTACGCAGATGTCAAGCTATGGCTGAGGGCAACTCGCCATCCCCCGATCCCTTTCAGGAGCCGTTACCGGCCTGCAGACAGCGTAAGCACGGCGAAAGCGTGCCCCGCTGGAGCCGCGCAGATCTTGGCTCCGGGCGACATCCGCCGGCCGCGGTGGCAGCTGGCAAGTCGGCAGCTGCATCTCACTGGAGGGCTGCCCGCGGCTGGGGCCGAGCCCTTACCGGCGCGGAGGCCACAGGCGGGGCGGGACCGAGCCCGTGACTCTTACCAGCGCGGAGGCCATGGGCGGAGCGCGGCGGTTAACGGCGCCGCTGAAGTGCTGGGGCTGGGACCAGCCCCGGTAGAGCCCCCGTGCCCGCGCCAGGCGCGTCCGGCCGAGCTCCGAATTCATCCGCGGCGCCAGCAGCGCGTCCCAGCGAGCCGCACGCCCATTGGCCCTCGGCGCGGCCTGGAGGCGGGGCTGCTAGCGCAGGCCTATCGGTGTGGTAGGTGCTCGATTCGCCCTTAAAGGGGCCGAGCCGCAGCGCCGCCGCGTTGCCTGGCGACTGCCCGAGCCAGCTCAGCGGGGGCCGCGGAACGGAGCGGCCTCACCGGCCAGGCCGAGCAAGTTAAAAGTCTCTTAAAAATCATCGAAGTGCTGAGGTTGGGAGAGACCTTTGACACCATCAAGTCCAACTGCTGGCCTGGAGCTCACAACCCCTACCACTGCCCCTAAACCACGTCCCGCAGCACCGCATCCGCGATAGTGAATCCCTCCAGGGATGGTGACTCCACCACCTCCCTGGGCAGCCTGCTCCAGTGCCTCAGAACTCTTTCTGTGGAGAAAGTTTTCCTCATACCCAACCTGACCCTCCCCTGGTAGAACTGGAGGCTGTTTCCTCTTGCCCTGTCACTTGTTCACAGAATGACAGAAGGGACTGAGTTGGAAGTGACCTCCGAAGGTCATCTAATCCAAGCCCCTCTGCAGTTAGCAGGGGCATGGTTGCCTGTGAGAAGAGTCCAGGCCCCATCTCTATGTCCAAGCAAGAAGCTGCAGTGAGGTCTGCCCTCAGCCACCTCTTTTCCAGACTAACCATCCCCCAGCTCCCTCAGCCCTGTTCTCCACACCCTTCTCCAGCTTGGCTGCCCTTCTCTGGACACTCTCCAGCCCCTCAGTGTCCTTCTTGGAGTGGAAGGGCCCAGAACTGAACCCGGGATGCAAGGGGGAGCCTCACCAGCGCCCAGCACGGAGGGACAATCACATCCCTTCACCACTCCTGCTGGCCACACCATTGCTGACCCAGGATGCTGGAGGCCTTCTTGGCCACCTGGGCACATGCTGGCTCACATCCAGCTGCTGCCAACCAACAGCTCCAAGGTCCTTCTCCACCCAGCATCTCTGCCCCAGCACGAGAGGCGATCCATGCATGTGCACAGAGGGCAAAGGGAATCTTTTAGTCCACCTGAACATCTCTCTTGTCCAAAATGAGGACTTTTCAACTCCATATCCTGTGAGGAGAGACTGAGGGACTTGGAGCTGTGCAGTCTGGAGAGGAGAAGGCTCTCAGGAGACCTTCTTGTGGCCTTCCAGGATCTGAAGTGGGCTACAAAAAAGCTGGGGAGGGACTTTTGAGTGCCAGGAGTGGGGGGAATGGAGCAAAGCTGGAGGTGGGGAGAGTCAGGCTGGAGGTGAGGAGGAAGTTGTTGAGCATGAGAGTGGTGAGAGCCTGGAATGGGTTGCCCAGGGAGGGGGTTGAGGCCCCATGGCTGGAGGTGTTTCAGGCCAGGCTGGCTGAGGCTGTGTGCAGCCTGCTCTAGGGTAGGGTGTCCCTGGGCATGGCAGGGGGGTTGGAACTGGCTGCTCCTTGTGGTCCCTTCCAACCCTGCCTGATTCTGTGACTCTATGATTATATGGATTGGCCTTTTTGTGACTCTATGATTCTCTGATTCTGTGATTCTCTGATTCTGTGATTCTGTGACTCTCTGGTTCTGTGACTCTCTGATTCTCTGATCCTACTCTCAGATAGGACTGAGAATCTGACCTGATGATACCAGAGGCAGCTATGTTAGCAGCAGATCTCTCCAGCCCCCCCGCAGAGAGGCCTTTTTGTCCTTCAGGCTGTTGCCAGGTGAGGACACAAGCAGGTGACTGTGTTGTGCCCTGGGTGCTGGAGGGGATGGAGAGCTCTGCCTTGCCAAGCTGGTGTCAGTTATCCACCCACCCCCATGCAGCAGAAGAATGCAGTCTTGGGGCACAAAGATTTAATTGCAGGATGCTTTGCACTTGTAGATTCACCATACCTTGTGCCCTCAGGAGTCTTTCCAACCTCTGATCTCACATTTTTTTTTTCCCCTACTACATGGATCAAGAACCTGCTGGAGGGCTGGGCACAGAGTGTGGTGGTGAATGGTGCCACCTCCAGCTGACAGCTGGCACCAGTGGTGTGCCCCAGGGATCAGTGTTGGGCACAGTCCTGTTCAGTGTCTTTATTGATGATCTGGAGAAGGGGATTGAGTCCAGCATCAGTGAGTTTGCAGATGGCAGCAAGCTAGGAGCAGCTGTAGATATGTTGGAGGGTAGGAGAGCCCCAACCCTGCCAAGCTGGATGGGTGGGCAGAGGCCAATGGGATGAGACTGAACAAGGCCAAGTGCAGGGTTCTGCACTTTGGCCACAACAACCCCAAGCAGCACTGCAGGCTGGGGCCAGAGTGGCTGAGAGCAGCCAGGCAGAGAGGGAGCTGGGGGTGCTGGCAGAGAGGAGCTGAAGAGGAGGCAGCAGTGCCCAGGTGGGCAGCAGAGCCAATGGCATCCTGGGCTGGCTCAGGAGCAGTGTGGGCAGCAGGACAAGGGAGGTTCTTCTGCCCCTGTGCTCAGCACTGCTCAGG
>WAAF01015555.1:13792-25739 GCA_013400475.1 Tricholaema leucomelas | reverse complement strand
TTTCTCTTTTTTTTTGTTGTTTTTTTTCCTGTCTATTTTTTTTGTTTTTTTTCCTGTCTATTTTTTTGTTGTTTTTTTCCTGACTGATTGTTGTTGTGTTTTTTTTTCCTGTCTATATTTTGTTGGTCTTTTTTCCTGACTATTTTTTGTTGTGGTTTTTTTCTGTCTATTTTTTGTTGTGTTTTTTTTCCTGTCTATTTTTTCATTGTGGTTTTTTTTCCTGTCTATTTTTTTGTTGTGTTTTTTTTCCTGTCTATTTTTTTGTTCTGATTTCCTTTTTTTTTTGTTGTTGTTGTTTTTTTCCTGTCTATTTTTTATTCTGTTTTCCTAATTTTTTGTTGTGGTTTTTTTTTTCCTATTTTTTTTGTTCTGATTTCCTATTTTTTTTGGGTTTTTTTTTTGCCTGTCTATTTTTTGTTGTTTTTTTTTTTTCCTGTCTATTTTTTTGTTGTGTTTTCATAATATTTTTGTTCTGGTTTTTTTCTGTCTATTTTTTTTGTTGTGTATTCCTAATTTTTGTTGTGCATTCCTAATTTTTTGGTTGTGTTTTCTTCCTGTTTTTTTTGTTGTGGTTTTTTTCCTGTTTATTTTGTTGTTGTGTTTTTTTTCCCTGTCTATTTTTTGTTGTGTTTTTTCCTGCTTATTTTTTTGCTGTGTTTTTTTTCCTATTTTTTTTATTGTGTTTTTTTTTCCTGTCTACTTTTTTGTTGTGTTTTTTTCCTGCCTATTTTTTGGATGTGTTTTTTTTCCTGATTATTTTTTGTTGTGGGTATTTTTTTTCCTGTCTATTTTTTTGGTTGTATTTTCCTGTTTCTTTTTGTTGTGTTTTTTTTTCCTGCCTATTTTTTTCCTCTCTATTTTTTTTGTTGTTGTGGTTTTTTTTCCTGTCTATTTTTTTGTTGTGTTTTTTTTCCTGTCTAATTTTTTTGGTTGTGTTTTTTTTTTCCTATTTTTTATCGTTGTGTTTTTTTGGTCTAATTTTTTTATTTTGTTTTTTTTTCCTGTCTTTTTTTTTTGTTGTGTGTTTTATTGTCTATTTTTTGTTTTGTTTTTCTCCTGCCTATTTTTTAATTGTTATTGGGGGTTTTTTGGTCTATTTTTTTGCTGTTGTTGTGGGGTTTGGGGTTTTTTTTTGTCTATTTTTTTGTCCTTTAATTTTTTTGGTTGTGGGTTTGGGGTTATTTTTTGTCTCCTTTTTTGTCTATCTTTTTTTGGTTGTGGGTTTTGGGTTTTTTTGCTCTATTTTTAGTTGTGTTTTGTCTTTTTTTTTTCGTTGTGGGTTTTGGTTTTTTTTGGTCTTTTTTTGTGGTGTTTTTTTTTTTGCCTTTTTTTTTCTGTTGTGGTTTTGGGATTTTTTTTGTCTTTTTTTTCGTGGGTTTGGTTTTTTTTTGTGTGTTTTATTTTAGTTTGGGGTATTTTTCTTTTTGCCTGAGAGAACAGGAAAATACTTCAAGCAAGTTCCACTCATGCCCTGCATTAAAAATGATCCTAACCCAGCTCTGAGCAGGAAGGAAACCCCCAAATTAATAATAATTAACCCCCAACAGGAAAGAGCACAGAAGGAAAACTTCAAATTCATCATAATGAGTAATAAAACCCAATAAAATTCCATCCTGCAAAGTTTATCCTCCCCAACTTCTGTTCCAAAATAAAAACCCATTCAAAGCAGCAAATGGTGACAGAGAAATGAATCAGAGAGGCCATGACTGAGTACTTGATGAAGAAACAAACCACTGCCAGGTTTGGGGTTGGGTTCTGGGTTTGGTTTGTTGCTGTTTGGTTTTTCTTTTTGTGTTTGGGTTTGGTTTTTGCCCAAGTGAACAGGAAAAGTATTTCAACCAAGTTCCACTCATGCCCTGCATTAAAAATGATCCTAACCCAGCTCTGAGCAGGAAGGAAACCCCCAAATTAATAATAATTAACCCCCAACAGGAAAGAGCACAGAAGGAAAACTTCAAATTCATCATAATGAGTAATAAAACCCAATAAAATTCCATCCTGCAAAGTTTATCCTCCCCAACTTCTGTTCCAAAATAAAAACCCATTCAAAGCAGCAAATGGTGACAGAGAAATGAATCAGAGAGGCCATGACTGAGTACTTGATGAAGAAACAAACCACTGCCAGGTTTGGGGTTGGGTTCTGGGTTTGGTTTGTTGCTGTTTGGTTTTTCTTTTTGTGTTTGGGTTTGGTTTTTGTTTTCCTCAGGTTTGTTCCTTTTTTTTTTTGGTTACATTTTTTTGTGTTGGGTTTTTTTTTTCTCTGTTGGTTTCGTTTGGTCATGTTTTGTTTGGTTTATTTTTTAATACAAAGCAGTGGTGTCTGAGCTACTTGGCTATGAGTTATTAGCAAGTTTTCCTTTTGTTCTTATCTACAGTATTTAACAAGGTAAAATTTGCAGGCAGAAAAAAATAACAACCAACCAAACCAATGCAGCAGGTTCAATAGAAACCCCTTCCCCTTCCCCTCCCTTTCCCCTCCCTTTTTGTTTTCTCCCTGAAAACACAGCAGTAGTTGAAGGTCTATATTTAATGTTGGTTTTTCTTTTCCCCTCCCCACTTGTTAGTCTTAATTTTTTAATTAATTTTAGCTCATTTATTTTCATCTCTGCATCATTTAGAAGCTTCTATGAACAGCAATCTCACTCCTCCCTGCATCATTTAGAAGCTTCTGTGAACAGGAATCTCACTCCTCCCTGCATCATTTAGAAGCTTCTATGAGCAGGAATCCTACTCCTCTCAGCATCATTTAGAAGGAAGCTTCTATGAACAGCAATCTCACTCCTCCCTGCATCATTTAGAAGGAACCTTCTATGTGCAGGAATCCCATTCCTCACTGCATCATTTAGAAGCTTCTATGAGCAGGAATCCCACTCCTCACTGCATCATTTAGAAGCTTCTATGAGCAGGAATCCCACTCCTCACTGCATCATTTAGAAGCTTCTATGAGCAGGAATCCCACTCCTCCCTGCATCATTTAGAAGCTTCTATGAGCAGGAATCCCACTCCTCCCTCTATCATTTAGAATCCCACTCGTCACTGCATCATTTACCAGGAACTATGAGCAGGAATCCCACCCCTCACTGCATCATTTACAAGGAACCTTCTATGAGCAGGAATCCCACTCTTAGGAACAGTAATCCCACTCCTCACTGCATCATTTAGAAGCTTCTATGAACAGGAATCCCACTCCTCACTGCATCATTTAGAAGCTTCTATGAACAGGAATCCCACTCCTCACTGCATCATTTAGAAGCTTCTATGAACAGGAATTCCACTCCTCCTTCTATGAGCAGGAATCCCACTCTTCACTGCATCATTTAGAAGGAACCTTCTAGGAGCAGGAACCCCACTCCTCACTGCATCATTTAGAAGCTTCTATGAGCAGGAATCCCACTCCTCACTGCATCATTTAGAAGCTTCTATGAGCAGGAATCCTACTCCTCCCTGCATCATTTAGAAGCTTCTATGTGCAGGAATCCCACTCCTCCCTGCATCATTTAGAAGCTTCTATGAGCAGGAATCCCACTCCTCCCTGCATCACTTAGAAGCTTCTATGAGCAGGAATCCCACTCCTCCCTGCATCACTTAGAAGCTTCTATGAGCAGGAATCCCACTCCTCACTGCATCATTTAAAAGGAAGCTTCTATGAACAAGAATCCCACACCCTCCTCCCCCCTCCCCCCCAAAAAAAAGGAAGGAAAAATAACCCCCCCAACCAACCAACCAACCAACCAACCAACAAAAAAGAAGTATCTACAAACCTTTTGTAAACAGATCTCTGTTCTCATTTATAAACATAAATAATCCCAAATTATTAACAGCCAACAGCAGAAATTAAGAAGTCAGCGAGTCGACCGTTCCAGGGCTCTCTCTTCTTCCATCAGCCAAAGGATCTCTACAGCTCTGCTAAAGAAACATCTCCTCCAGGACCACCTCTCCAGTACACAGCAGGCGATGCTCAGCTCGCTTTAATTACTCCCAAGTTTTTCAGATAGGATTTTGTGTGTTTGTTTTTATTCATCTCTTTTTCTTTCCTCTTTCTTTCTCTCCAAGAGTTCATCATTTCACTCCCACCCCCAGAAAAAGCATTGAGCAAAGTCTGGCAGAAAAAAAAAAAAAAGCTGCTTTTTTTTTTGTTTTGTTTTGTTTTTGTTTTGTTTGTTGTTTTTTTTTTTTGTTTGTTTTTTTTTTTTAAGTTTTATTTTTGTCTTTTTGCTTTTGTTAAAAAAATAAATCTACATTCGTACAAGTGTTGAGTGTTGCTTTGTTTTGTGTGTGTGTGTGTGTGTTTTGTTTGCTGTTTTGTCTTCTGCTCGAAGTCCAAAGACAAGAAAATTCTCTCAAATCTCGTCCATCATCATCATCATCATCATCATCATCATCAACCAATCACCACAACAACAACAACAAGGCGAAGAGACCCAACTCGCCGTTTATTCTTGACGCTTGCAAGCTTAAGAGTGGCCCTTTTGGTTTAGCGTTTCCAAGAACACAATTCAGCTTCTTGCCATCAGAGGGAGGTTTCCAAACTATGTAGAGGGCTCCCTGGGGATGAAGAGGTAGCGGACTTGTTCGCCAGGCCTGTCTTAAGGTGGATTCCGCGGTCGACGGCGTTGTTGTTCCTGTTGGGGGAAGGCGGTGGGGGGCTGGAGTTGCGCTTGGTGGGAGCGTCGTCCTCCGCGTCGGTGTCGTCGATCAGGGGGATGTGAGGCTCGGAGTCTTCTATTCTAAACTCGGGGTGGGTCATGAAGTTGTGGATGGAGCTCCGCGTCTCGGGTTTCTCCAGCCCCTCGTACAAGGAGCTACGAAACGCATTCACCACTCGGATCTGCGAGGGCCGAGGAGGAGACAGACAAACAGAGAAAGGAACAAAGACAGAGGGGCGGTGAGAAGGTTGGAGGTGGAAGCAAGGTTGGGGGGTGGGGGGGTGTGGGGAGGGGGCATGGTTCGGATGGGTTTGAATCCACAAACAGCTAAAGACATGAGTGAGGTCGAGTTTGGATGTGATGCGGTGGAGCTTGCGACCGACTGTAAGAGATGAGAAGCGTTTCAGTAGAGCACTGCCAAAAGGCTACACACGGGAGGAGGAATTAAATCAAAAGTGCCGCCGGGGAAGCTGGAAGAAGGGCCTCAAAAGTCAGGCCTGGAGCTAAGAATCGGTCTGGTTCAAGGTGGGCTACGAAGGGAGGCCGAGGGTTGTTGACTCAAGTCAAGCTGCAGGAGCGTTTGGTCGGGGTGTCTGGGGAGAAGGGGGATAAGGTGTTTGGGGGACAGAGGCTGAAAAACCAGTAGAGGATTACTGAATTCTCATGCTAGGAACTGAGATGTCGACTGACTATGGAAAAGCCAAGCAAGTGTAAGCCAATGTCACGATGACCGAAGGTTGCGAGTCATGCAAAAGGAAAAGAAGGATACCCCTGGAACAGCTGTAAATGTTCGAGTATATACCCAGGCACCACAGCAGGGACAGCTCCTTACTCAACACGGCTTTGGAAACTCAGCCTTAGCAAACCAAACCCAGCTCTTGTTTCCTTCAGTACCTACAGCTCCGAACAGAGACTGCTCAAGTAGCGCAAAGGATACCACGAGCGCGAGGTGGACCTTTGCTGGAGTCTTCAACTGCCACTGAATTCAGGGACAAAAACTCCCAGGCTGAGTGTTTTAAGCAAGTCCTTCCTAACTTCGTTTCCTTTTTGCCTTCCCCTTTTCCAACCAGAAAGCTGAGTGAAGAGAACCCAGAAACATTTCCAAGCAGATAAAAAAAGCACAGCTGCGGTTTGCAAGTTGTTGACTTCTCCTTCTCTGGAGCCTTTCCAGGCCTGTCTGGATGTGCTCCTCTGTGATCTGTGTTAGATAGAATTGTCCTGCTCTGGCAGGGGGGTTGGACTGGATGATCTCCTTGGGTCCCTTCCAACCCCTAACATCCTGTGAGCCTGTGAATCTGAGCTTTCCCCAGTTGGAGCTTGACTAATGAAGCCACTTGCCCCACATCCCCCCCATCTCCTCCCACGACCAACAACAGCCATTCAGGACTTGGTCTTCAACTGCTGAAACAACTGAGGTCAGGCAGACTCAGCCACTTTTTGCTCCACTGACCCCCTTCCTAGACTCACAGAATGGATTGGGTTGGAAGGGACCTTAAAGATCATCCAGTTCCAACCTCCCTGCCATAAGCAGGGACACCTCTCACCAGCCCGAGTTGCTCAAGGGTCTCATCCAACCTGGCCTTGAACACCTCCAGGGAGGTTGTGGAGCACAGAAGTGCTTCTGTGCCCCACAACCTCCCTGGGCAACCTCTGCCAATGTCTCACCACCCTCACTGCAAAGAATTTCTTCCTCATCTTCAGTCACAATCTCCCCACTTCCAGCTTCAATCCATTCCCTTTCATCCTATTACTCCAAGCCCTTGTAAAAAGTTCTTCCCCAGCTGTCTTGTAGCCCACTTCAGGTACTGAAGGCTACTCTAAGCCCCCCTCCTCCAGAGCCTTCTCCTCTCCAAGCTGAACAGCCCCAACTCTCCCAGCCCATCCAAATAGCAGAGGTTCTCCAGCCCTCTGGTCTTCTTTATGGCCTCCTCTGGACCCTCTCCAACAAGTTCCATATCCTTCTTGTGTTGGGGGGGTGGGGGGTGGGGGTCCCAGAACTGGACACAGTACTCCAGGTGGGTCCTCAAAAGAGTAGAGAGAGGCAGAATCCCATCCCTTGTCCTGCTGCTCTCACTGCTTTTGTCCCACACTCTTGCTGAGATGGTTCCCCCCCTTCTGTTTAGCTCCCTGCTCAATTCTCAGCATCTCTATTCAAGTCTCCAGCAAAGCAGTTTCAATTCCAAAGCTCCTATGTTGGATAGTAAGCAGCAGAGCAACTCTGTAGTAGTAAACAAGAACTGAATGTTACAAGCAGCAAGTCCAGTCTAGAGATCTTTGTTTTGTTAGCACATCCAAGATGACTTGTCTCAAGATGAGAAATAGGTCATGGCTTGCTCTTCTGTAGAGCTTCTTGGTAGTAAAACTACTCCAGATGAAGGAATGAAGCTGGCATAGAATCAGAGAATTGCTTGGGTTGGAAAAGCCCTCTTGAGATTGAGTCCAACTGCCAACCTTAACACCACTGTGGCCAGCAAACCACGTCCCCAGGTGCCATGGCCACAGGTTTCTTGAGCACCTCCAGGGATGGGGATTCCACCACCTCCTTGGGCAGCCTGTTCCAACCCCTGACCACACCTGCAGCAAAGGAACTTTTCACCACCTGCCTGGGCAGCCTGTTCCAATCCCTGACCACTCTTGCAGCAAAGAAAGTTCTCCTAAGGCAAAGATGATCTGTTTCAAGCTGAGAAATGGCTCAGGATTAATTCTTCTGTGGAGCTTCTCGAGAGTAAAAATAGTCCAGGTACAAGAATGAAGCTGGTCAGGAGCAGAGACTTCAAAGCAGCTAAGTGTAAACCCAAAGCAGGGCACTATCAGGTTTGTTATCAAGAGAAAACACTGCACCTGATGAAGTTTTAGCTGCTGGCTGTGCTCTTTGACCGCCAGAAAGAGCACTGCTGCCTCACCTCTACCCCTTCAGAGGAGGTAGAACAGGGAGGTGCTCAAGCCTAGGCTGGACAAGGCCTTGAGCAACTTGGTCTAGTGGGAGGTGTCCCTGCCCACGGCAGGGGGGTTGGAACTGGATGATCTTTAAGGTCTTTTCCAACCCAACCCATTCTGTGAACTGGACTCCAAAGCTGTCAGGTCTCCATTTTTATGCTCAAGGCTCATTAACTGTGGAAACCACTGGGGAGGTGGGATGCACACAAGGAGGGAGGACAGAAGTACCAGTAAAGGTAGGAGGAGGAAACAGTCTGCATGTGCCTGAGAGGGCAACGATTTACAGCAGCTACTACTTCACTCTTTGTGACAGGGTCTGGAGAAGAGCTCTTCTGAGAAGCAGCTGAAGAAACTCTTTAGGCTGGAAGAAAGGAGACTGAGAGGAGACCTTCTGGCTCTCCAAAAGGAGCTTGGAGCAAGGTGGGGGGGATGAGAGAGCTTTAGTTACACCAGGGGAGCTTTAGGTTGGACCTAAAGAAACCACTGACATGACTCTGAAAGACTGGAACAGGCCTCCCCAGGGAGGTAGCTGAATCCCTACCCCTGGAGTGTCTGAAAGGCAGAGAGATGTGGTGCCGAGGGACAGGGCTTGGCACCAGACTGGCAGAGGCAGAGTGGTTGGACTGGATGCCCTCTTCCCACAAAGCGACTCCATGATTCTATGGCATGAGAAACTCCAGCAGGCTGGCCAGGAGCTGGCATGTTCATGAGGTTGAAGCAAGTCCAGCAAGCTGCAGAAACTGACTTGGCAGCCAGCGGTGCCAACGCCAGGCTGCGAGTTTGCAGCGCCATTCTCGGGCATGTTGCATGGTGCTGTGCCACTGTGAAACATGACTGCCTGGTGGGACTGGCCCTTCATTGCTTGCAGAGGAGGAGGAGGAGGGAGGGGGGGGGGGCAAAAATTAGCACATCAGCAGTGATGGAGAACTCTTTGGGGCTTACCAGGCCAGCTGCTAATTATCCCAGCAACGTAAGCACAGCCAGGGCACATTAAAGTGCTGCAGACACTGCTGTGAACCCAGGCTCCTCCAAGAGCCCAGCCATGAAGGCAGAAATCAGACCATCAGCACTGAGGTTCTACTGAACCAAAGGGGGAAGCCAAATCTTTTGAAGGCCTTAACTACTTAGGGTGAGTAGAGGAGACAAATAAATGGTGTGAGGAGCAGAGGAGAGGATTTGTCATGTGTCTTTCACACTGTCATCAGCCCTTCCTCATATTAGTACCAGAAGAGCAAGGAATGCAGCAAGCACTCCAAATCCTCCTGGCCCAGATGGCTGCTTAAAGAGATGCAGCCCCAACTTGCCAGCAGCAGCTCAACCTTCCTCCCCCAAACAGCTCTGAGAGCGACCAGAACACCTCTGCTGCCCCTGTGAGACAAGCCCTGAATGCATCACACTGGAAGGGACCCTTTCAGAGGTTGTCTCCTGCAGTCAGCAGGGACATCTCCAACTAGATCAAAGTTGCTCAAGTTGGACCTTGATTAAACCATCAATAAATTAATAGAGCCATCAGAGGGCTATGAGGATGATGGAGGGACTGGAACATGCCTGATGAGGAAAGGCTGAGAGCCCTGGGGCTGGTTAGTCTGCCAAGGAGAAGACTGAGAGGGGATCTTATTGATGTTTAGAAGTATCTGAAGGGTGGGGGTCAAGAAGGGGACAGTTCTTTGGTGGCCTTTCAGTGGTGTCCTGTGATAGGACAAGGGGCAGCGGGAGGAAGTTCCACCTCAACGTGAGGAAAAACTTCTTTGGCATGAGGGTGCTGGAGCCCTGGAGCAGGTTGTGGAGTCTCCTCTGGAGACTTTCAAAGCCCATCTGGACACATTCCTGCATGGCCTAGCCTAGGTGTCACCCTGCTTTGGCAGAGGGGGTTGGGACTGGATGATCTCTGGAGGTCCCTCCCAACCTCTACCACTCTAAGGTCGTTCTGGAAGGTGGAGCAGAAGATACCCTCCTGGTAGACCACTCAGTGAGGCTCAAAAACTCATCCTCTGTTGTTGCAGCTCCACATCTGCACTGCTCATTAGATGCAGTGAGATGCAGCAGCACCCATTAGATTCTGCTCAAATGGCAGCCTGGCAGGAAGCTGCCCTCCAGAGAGTTCTGAATGTCTAATTAATGCTCTCGAGTGGAGATAGGGATACAGGTTACTAATTAGCACCTTAACGAGGTGATGCAATCCTGGCCACCCTTGCTGGCCAAGCTGTCCATTCTAGTTCTCATTTCCTGGCCTTGAGGCAGGGGGATTTGTGAGCTGAGCTTCTCCATACCACTGTGAAGCAGGGAAATGCTTCCCTTGCCAGTGGTGAGCAAGCAGAGAAGGGAAAATCTTTGGACAAGGTGAAAGAGGAATTCTGGCCAGGCCAAAATCAACTGAAACAAGCTCTGGGAAAACCAAAGCCACCAAAAACCAAAGTGTGTCTCCCCCCCAAAATAACCAAAGAGCTCCAAAACAACCTCAAACCCCCTCAAAATAACCAAAGCACATCAAAAAATAACCAAAGCCTCCAAAAATAACCAAAGCCTCCCAAAAATAACCAAAGCTCCTCCAAAAACAACCAAAGCCTCCCAAAAATAACCAAAGCCCATCCAAAAACAACCAAAGCCCATCCAAAAATAACCAAAGCCCATCCAAAAATAACCACAGCTCCTCCAAAAATAACCAAAGCCTCCCAAAAATAACCAAAGCCCATCCAAAAATAACCAAAGCTCCTCCAAAAATAACCAAAGCCTCCCAAAAATAACCAAAGCTCCTCCAAAAATAACCAAAGCCTCCGAAAAATAACCAAAGCCCATCCAAAAATAACCAAAGCTCCTCCAAAAATAACCAAAGCCCATCCAAAAATGACCAAAGCCCATCCAAAAATAACCAAAGCCTCCCAAAAATAACCAAAGCTCCTCAAAAAATAACCAAAGCCTCCCAAAAATAACTAAAGCTCCTCTAAAAATAACCAAAGCTCCTCCAAAAATAACCAAAGCTCCTCCAAAAATAACCAAAGCCCATCCAAAAATAACCAAACCCTCCCAAAAATAACCAAAGCCTCCCAAAACTAACCAAAGCTCCTCCAAAAATAACCAAAACCCATCCAAAAATAACCAAAGCCTCAAAATCTGGAAAGCCTCAAAATGAAGCAAGCTCCACCAAATAACCAAAGCCCTCAAAAGAACCAAAGCCCCCCCCAAAATAAGTAAAGAACCCAAAAATAACCAAAGCCTCAAATGAACCAAAGTCCTCAAAATAACCCAAGCCCCCCAAAATAATCAATGCCCAAAAAAAGGAACCAAAACCCCTCAAAATAACCTAAGCCCCCCCCAAAATAACCAAAGGCTCAAAAATAAGCAAAGCCCAAAAGAATAACCAAAGCCCCAAAAGAACAACCAAAGCCCCAAATTAATCAAAGCCCCCAGAATAACCAAAGCCCCCAAAATAAGCAAAGCTCAAAGCAACAACCAAAGCTCCCAAAAAGAACCAAAGCCCCCAAAATAACCAAAGCCCCAAATTAACCAAAGCCTTCAAAATAAGCAAACCTCAGAGAATAACCAAAACCCCCAAAATAACCAAAGCCCCCAAAATAAGCAAAGCCTCAACTTAATCAAAGCCCCAAATTAACCAAAGCCTCCAAAATAGCCAAAGCCCCCAAAAGAGGCAAAGCCCAAAAGGAAAACCAAAGCTCCCCAAAATAACCAAAGCCCCCAAAGGAGTAACCAAAGCTCCCCAAATAGTAACCAAAGCTCCCCAAAATAACAACCAAAGCCCCCAAAATAATAACCAAAGCCCCCCAAAGTAATCGAAGCCTCTAAAATAACCAAAGCTCCCCAAAATAACCAAAGCCTCCAAAATAACAACCAAAGCCCCCAAAATAATAACCAAAGCTCCCCAAAACAACCAAAGCCCCCAAAACAGTAACCAAAGACCCCCAAATAATAACCAAAGCTCCCCAAAATAACCAAAGCTCTCCGAACGATAACCAAAGCTCCCCAAAATAATAACCAAAGCCCCCCAAAATAACAACCAAAGCCCCCAAAATAATAACCAAAGGTCCCAAAATAACCAAAACTCCCCAAAATAATAACTAAAGCTCCCCCAAATAACCAAAACCTCCAAAATAACCAAAGCCCCCCAAAATAATAACCAAAGCTCCCCAAAATAATAACCAAAGCTCCCAAAACAATAACCAAAGCCCTCAAAATAACCAAAGCCTCCAAAATAACAACCAAAGCCCCCCAAAATAATAACCAAAGCTCTCCAAAATAACCAAAGCTCCCAAAACAATATCCAAAGCTCTCCAAAATAAGCAAAGCTCCCAAAATATTAAGCAAAGCCCCCCAAAATAACAACCAAAGCCCCCAAAGTAATAAGCAAA
>WAAF01015555.1:1162-11171 GCA_013400475.1 Tricholaema leucomelas | reverse complement strand
ACCACCTTAAAAAGGTCCTTGAGTGCCTTCAATTTCCCCTTGAGCACCTTAAATTTCCCTTTGACCACCTTAAAAAGGTCCTTGAACACCTTAAAAAGGTCCTTGAGTGCCTTCAATTTCCCCTTGAGCACCTTAAAAAGGTCCTTGAGTGCCTTCAATTTCCCCTTGAGCACCTTAAAAAGGTCCTTGAGTGCCTTCAATTTCCCCTTGAGCACCTTAAATTTCCCTTTGAGCACCTTAAAAAGGTCCTTGGGCACCTTCGATTTCCCCTGGAGCCCCTTAGGCAGGTCTTTGAACACCTTCACCTTGCCCTTAAGCACCGCAGGCAGTTCCTTGGGTACCTTCCAAGGTCCTGCATCGCCCTGGGTGCGGCGCTGCCAGCCTCGGCGGCAGGGTCAGAGCCCTCCCTCAGGCGGTGTTAAGGCAGCCTCTGGAGGCATATACTCGAAAATTTACACCAGCTCCCTCGCTCTTTAACCCTTCCAACACCCCTCTGGACACCAATGGATGAAGGCAGAGGATGTGCAGGCTCCCACAAAAGCCTTTTTTTGTTTGGTTTGGTTGTTTGGTTTGGTGGTTTTTTTTTGGGGGGGGGGGTTTCCACTTGTTCTTAAGCCCTCTTAAGAAATAAAACTCAAACCCCAAAGCCTTGAGGACTCCACTTTGTGGATAGAACTCTCTCGAAAAAGCTTTACTTCAGGAAAAAAAAAAAACCCAACTAAGGAGAGAGAGAGAGAGAGAGAGAGAGAGAAAAAAAAAACCATGAGGAAAAACGTTAGGTAGGTGAAATTAGGAAATGTTAATTGTCATGCACTTTAGGAACACACACTCACACCCCACAGTAGTAGAAGCAGTAGTAGAGGAAAACACTACATGTGTAGGGGTAGAAATATTTGTTACATCATGGTGCTGGCTGGCGATGGAGGGTTGTCGCCTTAGAGCCCCCTGAATGGTACTTCCACTCTGGAAAGCATTCACTACATCCATCTGCAAGGAATCGAGAGATGGTGACAGCTTGCTCAGCAGAGAGAAGAGAGAACAAGAGCAAAAGGGAGCCAACCCCTCCACAACACACACACAGCAAAGAGGACACAACCCGAAGGCAAAAGGCACTTCTCCTTGGTTGGGGTCGGTTGGGTTGGGTTGGGTTGGTTGGTGGTGTTTGGTTGAGTTGTTGGGTTGGTGGTGTTTGGTTGGTGGTGTTTGGTTGGTGGTTGTTTGGTTGAGTTGTGGGGTTGGTGGTGTTTGGTTGGTGGTGTTTGGTTGGTGGTGTTTGGTTGAGTTGTTGGGTTGGTGGTGTTTGGGTGGTGGTGTTTGGTTGGTGGTGTTTGGTTGAGTTGTTGGGTTGGTGGTGTTTGGTTGGTGGTGTTTGGTTGAGTTGCTGGGTTGGTGGTGTTTGGGTCGTGGTGTTTGGTTGAGTTGCTGGGTTGGTGGTGTTTGGTTGGTGGTGTTTGGTTGAGTCGTTGGATTGGTGGTGTTTGGGTGGTGGTGTTTGGTTGAGTTGTTGGGTTGGTGGTGTTTATTTGGTGGTGTTTGGTTGGTGGTGTTTGGTTGAGTTGTTGGGTTGGTGGTGTTTGGTTGAGTTGTTTGGTTGGTGGTGTTTGGTTGGTGGTGTTTGGTTGGTGGTGTTTGATTGGTGGTATTTTCTTGGTGGTGTTTGCTTGGTGGTGTTTGGTTGAGTTGTTCAGTTGGTGGTGTCTGGTTGGTGGTGTTTGGTGGTATTTGGTTGGTGGTGTTTGGTTGAGTTGTTGGGTTGGTGGTGTTCAGGTGGGTTGCTTGGTTGGGTTGTTTGGTTGGTGTTGTTTGGGTGGGTTGTTTGCTTGGGTTGCTTGGTTGGTGGTATTTGGTTGGTTGTTTGGCTGTTTGGTTGGTGGTGTTTGGTTGGTGGTGTTTGGATTGTTTGGTTGGCAGTGTTTGTTTGGGTTGTTTGGTTGGTGGTATTTCGTTGGTGTTATTTGGTTGGGGAGTTTGGTTGGACTGTTTGGTTGGACTGTTTGGTTGGGCTGTTTGGTTGGGCTGTTTGGTTGGACTCTTGGGTTGGACTCTTTGGTTGGGTTGTTTGGTTGGTGTTGTTTGCTTGGTGTTGTTTGGTTGGTGTTGTTTGGTTGGATTGCTTGGTTGGATTGTTTGGTTGAACTGTTTGGTTGGTGGTTGTTTGGTTGGACTGTTTGGTTGGATTGTTTGGTTGGGTTGTTTGATTGGTGTTGTTTGGTTGGGTTGTTTGGTTGGGGTTTGTTGGACTGTTTGGTTGGGTTGTTTGATTGGTGTTGTTTGGTTGGACTGTTTGGTTGGGTTGTTTGATTGGTGTTGTTTGGTTGGACTGTTTGGTTGGGTTGTTTGATTGGTGTTGTTTGGTTGGACTGTTTGGTTGGGTTGTTTGATTGGTGTTGTTTGGTTGGACTGTTTGGTTGGGTTGTTTGATTGGTGTTGTTTGGTTGGACTGTTTGGTTGGGTTGTTTGATTGGTGTTGTTTGGTTGGACTGTTTGGTTGGGTTGTTTGATTGGTGTTGTTTGGTTGGACTGTTTGGTTGGGTTGTTTGATTGGTGTTGTTTGATTGGTGTTGTTTGGTTGGGTTGTCTGGTTGGTGTTGTTTGGTTGGTGGTCTTTGTTTGGTGTTGCATGGTTGGGTTTGGTGTCGGTGGTGGTGTAGGTTGTTTGTTTTTAACAGAGTGAGATGCACAGGGTTCAAAGTTGCATTTAGAGCTGAAGAAGAAACAGAGGACCCTGAAGAGATGCCACAGCCACATCACCATCACCATCAGCCCCTTCTGACAGCCACACCACTGAGCGCTTCCACCTTAGCCAAAGGACCGGAGCTGAGGGGAGAGGTTGCCCTCCTAAACCCACTGCCTCCTACCTTTTCCGAGACCATACCTGAGTTTGTATCCTGTTTAGGCCCCTAAACCACAAGATCTGACCACGACGTAGCTCCCTCTCGGCATGATCAATCTCCTCTACATCTTCTGCAAGCTCTTCCTCAGGAATCTCTTCCTTTTGTGTTCCATGCCCAGCTTCTTTCAGGAATTTCAGGCGGCTGGTTGGGATGGTGGAAATCAGCTAAGGGGGGAAAGCAGAGACTGCAGTTAGGATTCTCCTTCTTGGAACTGAATTGGCAGCCCAGGCTCGAGCCTCCACACAAAGCTCTGCACACAGTGAGCTGAGCTGGAAAACAACATTCATAGAATCATAGAATCAGCCAGGTTGGAAGAGAGCTCCAAGCTCAGCCAGCCCAACCTAGCACCCAGCCCTGCCCAACCAACCAGACCATGGCACTAAGTGCCCCAGCCAGGCTTGGCTTCAACACCTCCAGCCATGGGCACTCCACCACCTCCCTGGGCAGCCCATTCCAATGCCAATCACTCTCTCTGACAACAACTTCCCCCTAACATCCAGCCTGAACCTGCCCTGGCACAGCTTGAGGCTGTGTCCCCTTGTTCTGGTGCTGCTTGCCTGGCAGCAGAGCCCAACCCCAGCTGGCTACAGCCTCCCTGCAGGCAGCTGCAGACAGCAATGAGCTCTGCCCTGAGCCTCCTCTGCTGCAGGCTGCACACCCCCAGCTCCCTCTCTGCCTGGCTGCTCTCAGCCACTCTGTCCCCAGCCTGTAGTGCTGCTTGGGGTTGTTGTGGCCAAAGTGCAGAACCCTGCCCTTGGCCTTGTTCAGTCTCATCCCATTGGCCTCTGCCCACCCATCCAGCCTGGCCAGGTCCCTCTGCAGGGCTCTGCTACCCTCCAACAGCTCCACACCTGCTCCTAGCTTGCTGTCATCTGCAAACTCACTGATCTTGGACTCAATCCCCATGGTCCAGATCATCAATAAAGATATTGAACAGGACTGGGCAAATTAGTGCTTAGTGATTGGAATTGGATTAACCACTGCTTAGTGATTAGAACTGGATTAATCACTGCTTAGTGATTAGAACTGATGAGTTCAATAGCTGGGAAGTTAACCTCTCTGCATTCATACAGTTCACTTCCAAGATCTGAACGGCTTTTCAGGATGGATCAGCGATGGATGCAATTTGGATGCTCCATGTAAAGGATTTTAATGCAAGTGGGTAGTTGGCATTTAAAATTCAGATGAAATAATAATAATAATAATAATAGCATTTCATATTCAAAAGTTAAAACTTTACCTGGCCCCAGAGTAGTGTTCCCATGCCCAGGAAAATGGACCACAGCCACTGCTCGACGGAGAGCTCTGAGCAACTAAAAGGCTTCCCACCAAACTGCACAATAATTATCTGTGGAGAGCAACAGCATCAAACAATATTTAGCAGTGAACCTGTTACTAGAACATTCCCTGATGCTTCCAGATCATAGAATGGTTTAGGTTGGAAGGGATCTCAAAGCTCAGCCAGTTCCAATCCCCTGCCATAGGCAGGGACACCTCCCACTAGAACAGGTCGCTCAAGGCCACATCCAACCTGAACACCTCCAAGGAGGTTGTGGAGCACAGAAGCACAGAATGTGATCTCTGATCACATTCTGTGCTTCTGTGTTCCACAACCTCCCTGGGAAACCTGTGCCAGTGTCTCACCATCCTCAACCTGTGCCAGTGTCTCACCACCCTCAACCTCGGCCAGTGTCTCATCACTCTCACTGCAAACAACTTCCTCACATCCACTTTCAATCTCCCCTCTGACACTTCAAACCCATTCCTCCTCCCTCTCTCATTACCAGACCTTGTCAATAGTCCCTCCCCAGCCCTCCTGGAGCCCATGGCAAAGGGTTGGAGCTGGATGATCCTTGAGGTCCCTTCCAACCTAAACCATTCTATGGTTCTATGATTTATGATTCTGTCATCCACTACCTTCCTGGGCAACCTGTGCCAGTGTCTCACCACTGCAAACAGTTTCTTCCTCACTTCCAATCTAAACCTCCTCTCTTCAAGCTTCAATCCATTCCCCTTCATCTTATCACTCCAAGCCCTTGTTAGAAGTCCCTCCCCAACTTTCCTGTAGCCCTTTCAGGTACTGGAAGGCTGCTCTAAGGTCTCCCTGGAGCCTTCTCTTCTCCAGGCTCAATATCTCCAACTCTCTCAGCCTGTCCCCAGAAGGGAGATTCTCCATCCCTCTGATCCTCTTTGTGGCCTCCTCTGGACCCACTCCAGCAGTTCCACATCCTTCTTGTGCTGGGGCTATCAAAACTGTTCCAGAGTCTCCTCATCCTCACTGTAAAGAACTCCCCCTTAATTTCCAGTCTAGATCTGCTTCAGTCCCCTCCCTCTCCCCCTACCACTCCAAGCCCTTACAAAATCCCTTCCCAAGCACATTCACTCTGCCCACTGCATTTTTTTTTCCTACCAGGACCTCACCTGTACAATAAACGTCCCCAGAACAATAGAGCAGAAGATGGCATTGTTAAAGATGCCTTCAAAAACATTTCTTTCCCCATGGATCTTTCTGGCATTGATCTCATTGAAGAGCTGCATCATCACGAAGGTGTTGAACACGATGGTGTAGTGCTCTGAGGGAGGAGCATGCAGAGGTGCATTCCTCCCACTGTCTATGTCAAAGATCTTCTCACCTGTGGGCAAAAGGAACTGATCAGCAGCTTCACAGTGGTCAACTCAAAAGTGGTGCCTAAAAAAAAATACACCCCCCCCCCCCCCCCCAAAAACCCAAAAGCCCAACCTGCTTTTAAGACCTTCTCTTGACAAGCTTCAGAACAGGTCTGCAAAGCCTTGACTGCTTCTCTTACCAGCAAACAGCAGCGTGAAGACTACTACCAGTTGGTAGAATGCATGGCCCAAAATGTTCTTCATCATGGTACGAGAGATCAGAGGTTTGTTTCTGCCATAAGGCTTCCTCAAGAGGAGAGCTTCAGTGGGTGGTTCTGTTGCCAGGGCCAGAGAAGCTAAGGTGTCCATGATGAGGTTCACCCACAGCATCTGCACAGCTTTCAGTGGAGAATCCTGGCAAGAGAAGATTGGAAGAAAGGTTTAGCTTCTGCTCCATACTAGAATTCCAGATGGGCACTCTGGATGGCAAAGGCACAACAGGAATGGACATGGAATGAGTTCATCCTCTATGCCACTTCCTCAGTTAAGGACTGTACAGAGGTGAGAAGCAACTTTTGGATGTGGTTGCAAAGACTAAGAGTAGATAAAGCCTCTGTTTTGTCCTGGAATGAAACAACAGAGCTACAACCTGGGCCTAAGGTAGGAACACTTTTTCCTTGCCAGATTACATTCCAGGGGTTACAAGGTGGAGGTGGAGATTCATTGTGAGGTTTAGTATCATAGATCCATAGAATGGTTTGGCTTGGAAGGGACCTTAAAGATCCCAACCCCCCTGCCATGGACAGGGACACCTTTCACTAGACCAGGCTGCTCCAGGCCACCTTTATAGGACCCTAGGAGAGCAGCAGCAAAAAGCATTAGCTCAGAACAAGGAACAGGCTGAAGAAGGGAACAGCAAAGCTACCAAGACAAGGAACCTGGAGCTCACAGGGGCATTTATGACACTGAAACTGGAAGAGGGGAGATTCAAACTGGATTATTAGTGACAGCCACTCCACCACCTCCCTGGGCAGCCCATTCCAGTGCCAATCACTCTCTCTGACAACAACTTCCTCCTAACATCCAGCCTAGACCTGCCCTGGCACAGCTTGAGGCTGTGTCCCCTTCTTCTGTCCCTGCCTGCCTGGCAGCAGAGCCCAACCCCAGCTGGCTACAGCCTCCCTGCAGGGAGCTGCAGACAGCAATGAGCTCTGCCCTGAGCCTCCTCTGCTGCAGGCTGCACACCCCCAGCTCCCTCAGCCTCTCCTCACAGGGCTGTGCTCCAGGCCCCTCCCCAGCCTTGCTGCCCTTCTCTCAACACTTTCCACATTCCAGCTCTAATCACTGCCCTCTCCCCCTGTCACTGCATGCCTTTCTAAAGTATCCCTCCCTAGCTTTCTTCCAGCCCCCTCCAGGTACTGGAAAGTTGCTCTGGAGTCTCCCTGGAGCCTTCTCCTCTCTAGGCTGAACAACCACAGCTCTCTCTGCCTATCCCCTATAAGAGAGTTTCTCCAGCCCTCTGATCATCTTTGTGGCCTCCTCAGGACCTACTCCAGCATTTTCATGTCCTTCTTGTGCTGGGGACATGAAAGCTGTTCCAGAGACTCCCCATCCTCACTGCAAAGAATTTCTTAGAACGATAGAATCAGTCAGGGTTGGAAGGGACCACAAGGAGCAGCCAGTTCCAAGCCCCCTGCCATGCCCAGGGACACCCTACCCTAGAGCAGGCTGCACACAGCCTCAGCCAGCCTGGCCTGAAACACCTCCAGCCATGGGGCCTCAACCACCTCCCTGGGCAACCCATTCCAGCCTCTCACCACTCTCCTGCTCAACAACTTCCTCCTCACCTCCAGCCTCACTCTCCCCACCTCCAGCTTTGCTCCATTCCCCCCACTCCTGGCACTCCCTGACAGCCTCAAAAGTCCCTCCCCAGCTTTTTTGTAGCCCCCTTCAGATCCTGGAAGGCCACAAGAAGGTCACCTGGGAGCCTCCTCTGCTCCAGCCTGCACAGCCCCAACTCTTTCAGTCTGTGCTCACAGCAGAGCTGCTGCAGCCCTCTCAGCATCCTCCTGGCCCTGCTCTGGACACTCTCCAGCATCTCCACAGCCCTCTTGTCCCAGGGGCTCCAGAACTGGATGCAGTACTCCAGGTGGGGTCTCAGCAGAGCAGAGCAGAGGGGGAGAATCACCTCCCTGGCCCTGCTGGCCACACTTCTGCTGCTGCAGCCCAGGCTCTGCTTGGCTTTCTGGGCTGCAAGTGCACACTGCTGGCTCCTGTTGAGCTTCTCCTCCAGCAGCACCCCCAAGTCCCTCTCCTCAGGGCTGCTCTCCAGCCTGGCACTGCCCAGCCTGCAGTTGTGCTTGGCATTGCCTCCACCCAGCTGCAGGACCTTCCCTAGTTCTTGTTGACCCTCCTGAGCTTGGCTTGTGCCCACCTCTGCAGCCTGCCCAGCTCCCTCTGGATGGATCCCTGCCCTCCAGCCTGGCTGCTGCACCACACAGCTTGGTGTGGGCAGCAAACCTGCTGAGGCTGCACTCAGTGCCTCTGTCCATGGCACCCACAGAGATGTTGAACAAGACTGGTGCCAGGACTGATCCCTGAGGGACTCTGCTTGGACATCTCCAATCTAACTCCCCCCTCCTCAAGCTTCCATCCACCCCTCTCATCCTATCACTTCAAGGCCATGTAAAAACATCCCTTCCTTTCCATTTGCCACCCTTCTGAGCTGCAACAATCCAGCAGTGGTACCTACTTGTGTGATGCATGCTCCTGTGAAAGCAACAATCACTGCCACAACGTTGACAGTGAGCTGGAACTGCAGGAATTTGGAGATGCTGTCGTAGACATTTCGTCCCCACATCACTGCTTTGACAATGCTGGTGAAGTTGTCATCTGTCAGGATGATATCAGAAGCTTCTTTAGCTACATCTGTTCCAGCAATGCCCTTTGGGAGGAAAAGGAAAACAGGATGAAATACATTCAGGATGCAGTGGATCCTGTAGAAGCAGCTACCCTTACACTGGCAGAGGGGAGAGTGAAACTGGATGTTAGGAAAGGGTTCTTTGCAGTCAGGGTGGTGAGACACTGGCACAGGTTGAGGGTGCTGAGACACTGGTACAGGTTGAGGGTGGTGAGACACTGGCACAGGTTGAGGGTGGTGAGACAGTGGCACAGGTTGCCCAGGGAGGTCGTGGAGCACAGAATGTGATCAAAGATCAGGCCAGGCTGGCTGAGGCTGTGTGCAGCCTGTTCTAGGGTAGGGTGTTCCTGGGCATGGCAGGGGGGTTGGAACTGGCTGATGCTTGTGGTTCCTTCCAACTCTGCCTGATTCCATGATTCTGTGATTCTATCATCATTGGAGGGTGGCCCTGCCAGTGCCAGGGGGGTTGGAACTAGATCACCTTCATGGTCACTTCCAACCCAACCCATTCTATGAAGCTATGAATCTGGTTTCCACCTCTCTGCCATGGGCTGTGGCTGAAGATCCTCAAAGACAGCACAATACCTGAGAATCACAGATGTGGCCACTAGAATGGCCTGGCTGGGGCACTTAGTGCCATGGTCTGGTTGCTTGGCCAGGGCTGGGTGCCAGGTTGGGCTGGATGAGCTTGGAGCTCTCTTCCAGCCTGCTTGATCCTATGCTTCTGTGATCATCTAGTTCCAACTTCCCTGCCAAGGGAACAAGCTGCTCAAACCCTCATCCAGCCTGGTCTTAAATGCTTCCACAGATGAGCCACCCACAGCTTCTCTGGGCAATCAGTTCCAGTGTCTCACCACCCTCAGTGGAAAGAATTTCTGCCTCTAACATCCAACCATAACCTGCCCTGCTCTAGTACCAAACCAGTGCCCCTCAGCCTATCACCACATGTCCTTGTGAAACAAAAACCCTCTCTGGTTTTCCTTCAGCCCCTGCTGTGAAATGGAAATGTGAATTGATTACAAAGCAATCATGTCTTCAGAATGGCAACCTTCATAACGAGCCTCAAGCTGTGGTGGATTAAAGTCTAAATTCTCCACCAGAAATGTTCCTGAAGGCCACCAGATGGTGCAGTGCCACAGCTGACCTTGCCCCAGCTACCTGGACCCCAGCAGCAGGACAATCCCTGTGCTCCTGTGTGGCACTGTCTGCTTGCTAGAGGGCAGGGATCCAACCAGAGGGACCTGGACAGGCTGCAGGGCTGTGCCCAGGGCAACCTCATAGCATTCAACAAGGCCACATGTAAGGTCCTGCACCTGGTTGGGTGCAATCCCAAGCACAGTTCCAGGCTGGGTGGGGAATTGTTGAGAGCAGCTCTGAGGAACAGGACCCTGGGGGTCTGGGGTGAGGAAAAGCTCAGCAGGAGCCTGCAGTGGGAGTGCAGCCCAGACAGCAACCCTGTGCTGGGCTGCAGCAAGAGCAGTGTGGGCAGCAGGGCAAGGGAGGGGATTCTGCCCCTTGGCTCTGCTCTCCTCAGACCCCACCTGCAGTCCTGGGTGCAGTTCTGGAGCCCCCAGCACAAGCAGGACAT